>BMAV01009776.1:0-29938 GCA_019973955.1 Trichonephila inaurata madagascariensis
GAAAATCAAAGACAGGCAAATCTGGATAGCCCCTCCCGACCATCCCGGGTGTTTCGGTCATCAGTGGTTCAAATCAGTCAATGAGTGGTAGAAATCATTGGTTCGTAAGTGGTAGAGTGTGCTTTTATATCAATCAACGCTCATTTCATCAAATTATTAGATTCAATTTAAATTCAGTAAATCATCGAAGACACAAGTGTAAGATTAAATAATAAGTTTAATGAAATATGGAGTGCGTCTGCACTCGGTCATGTACAAAGCAGGTTTTTGTAAGCAGCGCCCTCTATACTGAGAAGGGGCGGATTCTACCACTGGGATTAGTAGGAAAAGCCTTGGGAGTACTTTGGAAGTTGACGGAAACACAAATGATCAAACGGCTGGGTCCAGATTGCTCAGTGGGCATTTGCAAGGTATGACCTTCCAATCTGGCCGTAAGGTTTTCCAGACTTGTTTCAAGTGTCACCTATTGCCGGCTTCCCTTGAACACTTCTGGAGTTGGACTTCGCTAGGGTTAATGGTCTCATGAAACTGATTTAGCTGCAGCTAGATCCTGAAGGATTAGACACAGCAGCGACAATAACATACTTTTTCTTCCAAAGAAATTCGTCGATTTCATGAATCCATACGCTTTTACATTAATACTTACAAATATTTTTCTTCATGAAATGTCATTTAAATATGCAATCAAAATATTCTAAATATTTAGGAGTATTTTTTTATAAAACTCAGTGGGATAATTAATATTGTATGCACTATTAAAATAAATTAAATTTATTCATGGGAGAAATATTTGTTGAAATGTAACATTTTCATGCACTTTAATTTCTGCTTATTAAAACATAGAAAAACTTGAGAAATGTGTTTTTTTAATCTATTTTCACACAAATAAAATGTAAAATAGTGTAAAAATATTTACCTTTTTTATTAGTAGAAAGGGGAGCATTTTATGCTTTATTTGTCATACATATATAACCCATAAAATTATTTTGTGTGTATTTAAAAAATCGAAAGATGGCGCTAGTGTTGAATTCCTGAAATTAATAGGTTATGCTTAGGTTTTTGTTTTTTTTTAAATCTTGTGGTTATTAATTAATAAGTATATTCCTATAATATTAAAAAATAAGGAATGTTTGAATAAAAAGTTATATCCTTGTCAAGTCGTGTAGAGTCGGATAAGATTAAATTGTTAAAAAATGAATGAATAAATTGAATTAAATATTAATATTAGAAAAAAAACTTCTGAATCCATCTGAATTTTTTCCAAACTCTATTGGTTTTCGAAACATTATTAAAAATATTAGCTGCTAATTTCCAAATCTAAGACAATTCAACAAATATTACCTAATGTTATTGAAATTTTAGGTTCTTTTTTTTTAACACACCACTTTTAAAAATAAGTATTTTTGTATGCTTATAAAAATTGGTAACATTACGACGTGATGTTGGGAATGATGATGTTACCTGCGCTTCGTCTGATAATTCATGATTAAAGTCTGTTCAAAACTGACCCACGATTTTTTTTCAAATTCAACATACAAATATTTTAATTATATATAATTACACTATATATATTGTGCTCATATTTCATGCTTTCGGGCAGTGTAATACAGTAAATAGCTATAAATATTAGTAACGGATACATTTTGTATAATGAACGATTTTCAGCTAGACAAATTATCAATTAAAGTTTATTCTATCTCGAATGGATCTTAAACTTTAGTAACACTTTTGACGTTAATACGTCTTTAAAATTGCTTCCATAGAGAGGCAATGCACCAACATAACTATCATCTCTATCTCTATCCAAAATTCAATAACATCACTGGATAGTTAAAAGGATCAAAGAATTTTAATACGCTAAGTAAAGACTGTGACTCTTTGCACACGGTGGAGGGGGGAGGGGGAGCGCCGCCATTTTGAAGTAATTTTGTTTCGTATTGAGATTTTCATTTAGTATCACTTTTCACTCGGAGAAGCTACAACGTTCGTTTTAGTTTCAACCGACAGCTCTAATTAAAATCTATCGATTGTATATAAAACATTAAAGTAAAACAGTGAATATGAATATATTAAGATGTTCGAATAAAAAAAAATATTACTAAAAATATAAAACGTCGGCCTATACGCGTCAAAAAGCCAAGTCCAAATACAGAAATCGTATACCAGGAAAGGACGTCGAAACAACAATCGAATGGTAACAATAAAATACCATATGGGTGAGTCATGTAGTGTCGGGAACGTAAAAGAGTGAATTTGACCGAGCCAATCAACTACGGTGCCAGTACATCTGCTGCTAGGGCGGTAGAAATTATGCAAATGGATGATAAAATCACTTCTATATTGTTACAAATTTTGTTTAAATAGTGTAAATAATTTGTATTTGGATGTGTAAAGCATTTATGTTACTCTATATTATATTTATTTCATGTTAAAATTGTAATATTCGCAAGCAAGCCGATTCATCGAGAACTTGGCGAGATCTTGGTGATAGAGCCAAATTGGCCTCATATTTGGCAACCATGTTTTCCGTGAATCTGGCGACATTGGCGACCATGTTGGCGAGTTCAGAACCCTCTGGATTCTTCTAGAAATTAGTAGATTTCCCTATTAATTTCAAGCTCTATGACGCGTGCGGATTTTTCTGGAAGTTTTCGCCGGATCTATAAATAGAGCGTTACTAGCCGCAACCAGTCACTTTTGATTCAACCAGCGATTAGTGAGCATTTTTTTGATTACTAATTAGCTCGGCTGTGCTTGTGAATAATCTTTTACATACGTGTATTTTAAACACTGATAATTGTGTTTGATTGTCGTTGAAGGTGTGAAGGCCTTCGAGATTTACTCCGTGAATATTAATGCGGAATCCTGTATTTAAAGAATTGGATTTCTGATAATAAACTCGCATCGCTCTTAAAGAACTGTTATTTTTTTTCTTTGTGAGTGTTTTGCATAAAATCCAAGAAACCCGGATCTTCGTAACAGTTTGGTGTCAGAAGTGTGATTCAAACCCACGCCCACATTCGTGGACCAGAAAATAGCTTTGAAAGTTGAAGAAAATATTGCAGTAGTTGAAGAGAAGATAGAGAAGAAAATGGAGGAGAAAATAGAAAAGATTAAAGAACAAGTTTAGGAAAGAATTAAATGAGTGGCTGAAAATTTCAGCATTATATCACAGCGAATGGAAGATCTTGAGAAGAAACTTGTAACTGGCGGAAATGAGAACAAAAGCAAGATTGTGCCTATGCCTGCCTTTACAGGGCCCGTGAAACTGTCAACTATGACGAAAAAACGAACTGGGAAGTATACAAGACCCAATTTTCCATAATTTCTAAATCCAATGGATGGACTGAAGGGCTGAAAACATGTCAGCTAGCAGCATCCCTTAGAGGAGAAGCTGCTGAAGTACCGCAGACTCTTCTAGGCACAAAGCGACTGAATTTGAACTCCCTATATCTGAGAATCTCCTCCTCTGGATCTTCGGTTCGGCCAGAAATACTCCAAGGACTACACACGCCTGCAAATGAAAACAAGATTCCAGAAAACCGGAGAAAGTTTGCAGGAGTATGCCTCCGAAACAGAAAGGTTCGCCAACTTGGCTTTCTCCGACTACCCAACAACTGTGCCAGAAATAATTTTTTAGCAATATTTCGTGGATGGGCTGAAATATGGGGAAATCCAGAAGGCTGTAAGAATGGCAGATGTCCAAGATCTTAAATCTGCCCTGTTATATGCCCTGCAATTCTAGACCGCCACTCAAGCCTGTCGCAGAGATCGCCATTCCATCCGAAGAGCTAGAGTTACTGCAGATGGGCCCTGTGAATCTCGATGTATAAAGGAAATTGAGAAATTGAAAGAGGAAATGCAAGCTTTAATGGCTCAACATCAGAATCACGAAAAAAGCAACTTTAAGTGCTGGGGGTGCGGTGGAACTAGACACCTGAGAAGAAACTGTCCCCGAGCAAGGAAAGAAGAGAACACCGTCTCTTCTCCCAAACAGGAAAACTAATACATGGCCATCTCGTAGGGTTGAGGTTACCAGGTCATGAAAAGCCCCATCACAAAATTCTCCAGATTACGACAGTGAAGGGACTTTACGTAATAGGACAAATTAATAACATCTCGTGCCGTATGGTTGTTGATACTGGAGCCAATGTGTCTATAATTAGAAAAGATTTGGCTCAAAACTCAAAATTAGTATTATATGGACGCCGCCCTGCGTTTCCTTGCAAACAGTGGCGGGTGACAAGATTTATGTTTATTGGAAAGCTAACATCACTCTAAGGTTTGGAAATACCGACTATCACCATACGGCATATATAGCAGATATCACAGATCCCTGTATTCTTGGACTGGATTTTCTGAAGAACAATAACTTTAAATTGGACTTTGAACATAGCAACATGCATTCAAAATTTGAAGACATCACCCTTTTTGGCCTACAAACTCGATTTGAATTCAACCAGAAAATTAAAGCAAGAACCCACACCTCATACTCACCAAGAAATGAATGTATAATACCCGATTTAGTAGCAGAAAATAGAAAATTCCAATTCGGCCTAATTGATTATCCTGACCCAGACAGTTCAAAAGCAGGAGTACTGATAGCTTCTTCGGTAGTAGACCTCTCGAAGTCAGTTATCCCAGTGAGAGTGGATAACATCAGTGATAAGAGGAGGACTATCCAGGAAGAAGAGGTAATAGCAGCTTGTGCTCCTGTCACTTGTGTAGATCGAAAGAGCAATTGCCAAGACCTTTCTTAAGAAGATATAGTCAAGGATTTACTACAAAACACGGACTTAAACGAGAAACAAAGATGTGCTGCAGGAGAGCTGATTAAAGAATTCCAAAGCCTATTTTTAAGAGCATCTGAGGACTTTGGAAGAACTAGATTAACACAACAACGAATTGATACGTAGAGCCTCCTTCTATTAAGCAGCACCCCCGATGACTACCGTTGGCTAAATAGGAAGAAATCCAAAAACTCATTAAGGACATGAAAGATCGTTATGTCATTGAGCCATCATCAAGTCCTTGGGCATCTTCCATCGTCTTGGTCAAGAAGAAAGATGGCTCTACCAGATTTTGCGTGGACTATCGTCGGTTGAATGACGTTACCAAGAAGGACAGCTATCCTCTGTCAAGAATATATGTCACGCTGGACACACTTGCTGGCAATACATGGTTTTCGTTCCTAGATCTCAAGAGCCGGTATTGGCAGGTAGAACTTCACCCTGACGATAAAGAGAAAACTGGCTTCACCACGGGGCAAGGACTATGGCAATTTAAGGTTATGCCTTTCGGCTTGTGCAATGCACCTGCAACATTCGAACGCCTTATAGAAACAGTCATCAGATGGCTTTCGTGCGAGGCCTGCCTGGTTTATCTTGATGACATTATCATCGTTGGGCGTTCCTTCTAGAAACATCTTAAAAATATCAGACGTGTGTTACAAAAGTTAAAAGAACCTAACCTGAAATTGAGTCCATCTAAGTGCCACCTGTTCCGGTGTGAAGTCGCGGCCGCGGTAGCCGAGAGGTATAGGTATTAGATCGTGGCTTGCCTTGTCACGAGTTCGAGCCCACTACCACTAAAGACCCGCCATGTAGGGCAGCGATGCAAGTTAAATCTGTCGAGAGCTGAAATGTCCTCCCGTTGGTGTGGTGTGGTAGTTAGGAGAGGGGGTGCCAGCTCAGGTGTCGTCCACATCACTTCACCATGGTTCAAAATTCCATGGTCCGTCACCAAAAGCCCTCGTGTAGCTGAACAGTGCGACGTTAATATTCAATCAATCAATCAATCTGGCGTGAAGTCACCTATCTCGGGCACGTCATTTCGGCGGAAGGTGTACGAACATACCCGGTTAAGATCTCGACTGTGAAAGACTGGAGCTGAACGACGGATGTTAAACAGCTCCAGAGTTTCTTGGGCTACCGGATATTCATGAAAAATTTCTCAACAATCACCAGACCACTCCATAAGCCGACCGAGGTAAAGCAGAAATTCATCTGGACGCCTTTAACAAGCTTAAGGACCCACTAACATCTGCTCCAATCCTGGCATATTCTGAAATTGGGAAACAATTTATTCTGGATACAGATGCAAATCATAAGAGTGTCGGAGCTGTGTTGTCTCAAAAGATAGATGGTCAGGAGCGTATCATCGCCTATTTTAGCATGTGTCTGTCCAAACCAAAAAGAAATTATTGTGTTACCAGGAAGGAACTGCTCGCTATCGTGAAAGCCGTGGAGCACTTCCATCCTTACCTCTACGTTTGCAGGTTAATGCTGCTAACAGATTATGCCTCATTAACCTGGCTACGGAATTTTAAAAATCCAGATGGCCAAATAGCTAATTGAATACAGAGACTACAGGAGTATGACGTGGAAATTCGCCACAGAAAAGGATCAGCACATGGAAATGCAGGCGCCCTTTCGAGAGGACCCTGTCCTGAGAGCTGCAAATACTGCTCTAGAATCGAAAAGAAATTTGGCGTAATAGATCCAATAGTCCGCCAAGTTACAACTCCATCAACATTGGCATTGGACCCGTGGAGTGATGAGATCATGAGAAAAGATCAACTGGCTGTTCCTGAAATAAAACCAATCTTAGAATTCAAAGAGTCGTTTGACGAAAAGCCCCGCTGTTAAGACATCGCCCCTTTCTATCCTACAACGAAGCGTTACTGGGCTCTTTGGGACTCTCTCCATCTGTGAAATAGTATTTTATACAGAACATGGGAGTCTGACGACGAAAAAACATTCAAGTGGGAATTAATACTCCGAAAGACAAGAGTTTCAACAGTCCTTAAGGAACTCCATGGCAGTCTAGCTGGAGGTTATTTTGGTTTTATGAAGACCTTACAAAAAGTTCGTGATGGCTTCTACTGGAACAATGTGCGGAGTGACGTGGAAAAGTTTTGTCGCACATGTGATCCCTGTGCTGCACGCAAAGGGCCCAGAAAACACACTAGAGGAAGACTGCAGCTGCATAATGTAGGAGTGCCTTTCGAACGAATAACTTTTGAAATCCTAGGCCCACTTCCGAGATCATCAGATGGCAACAACAACATCCTGGTGGTGATGGATTACTTCACTAAGTGGCCTGAAGCCTATCCTATTCCTGACCAGAAGACCTCGACTATTGCAGAGGTTCTAGTTCAACACTGGATCTCACGATTTCTGGGTCCCTCTACAACTGCACTCCGATCAAAGGAGAAACTTTCATTCTGCAGTTTTCAAGAGACTGTGTGAGATACTCGGCATAGACAAAACCCGGACAACAGCATTGCATCCTCAGTCTGACGGCATGGGAAAAGAGGTTCAATCAGACCTTCCTGAACAGCCTTTCTCTACTGGTATCCAGTAATCAACAGGCCTTGGACAAGAAATTGTCCTTTTTCCTGCTTGCCTACATGAGTGCCATTCACGGGACCACCGTCTGTTCCCCATCCCAGATGCTCTTCGGAAGTAATCTTCGTCCGCCTGCAAATCCTTTGTTCAGCAGGCCCCCAGATGCACCCTTCAAGCCTGAGTATTATATCGAGAAACTCCAGGCACGGATGCAGGAAATGCATCATCTGGTTAGGGAAATAATTGACATGGCTTCCCCGAAGATGAAGAGCCGATACGACGTAAGAGCAACTGGACACGACTTCCACGAAGGCGACAAAGTGTGGCTTTGGAATCCGAAATGTCACAAAGGACTCTCTCCAAAGCTGCAGACCAACTGGGAAGGTCCTTACAGAGTCCTAAAAAGACTGAATGTCGTTGTGGTGTGGATACAGAAATCGCCACACTCAAAACCGAAGGTAATACTTTACAATAGGTTAGCTCCTTATCTTGGCCAAGATGAATAAGGTCCTTAAGTTCAGATCATGGTCATCATGCTCATCAATTATTTCTCTTTTCTAATTCTTTAAATTTCTTTTAATATTGGAATTTATGTTTACATCTCTTCACGTATTTTGAATTTATTTGTATTGTATATGTTGTGGAGTACATTTGTTGCTTTATATGGGATTATTATGTGAGTAGTTTGCCTGTAAATAGATGCCTCTGACTCAAGGATTGTACTACCCGGGACGTGCAGTCTTTGAGGAAGGGGCAGAGTTACGAATTTTGCGTAAATAGTGTAAATAATTGGTATTTGGATGTGTAAACCGTTTATATTACTCTATGTTATATTTATATTTTATGTTAAAATTATAATATTCACAAGCAAACGCCGTCCCTTACGCTATTGTGGCGATTCAATGAGAACTTTGTGAAATCTTGGCATCATTTTTGGTGACCGATTATGCGGCCAATTTGGCAACTTTAGCTACCATGTTGGCGAGTTTGAGACCCTCTGAATTCTTCTAGTAATTTCTCCCCTTATTCCACGCTCTATGACGCCAGTTTCCTCCGGGTTTATAAATAGAGCGGTGCTAGCTGCAAGAGTCAGATGAAAACCACGATTGATTGAGCTCCGCGTTTGGATCGACGATCATGAGTGATTATAGCGAAAATTGCTGCCTGCGAAAAGCTTAGAGATACAGTCACTGGTATCTCAGCCCTTCACAAGTCACTTTTCGATGAAAGCCTAGCAAGTTCACCTACTCACAGGAATTCCTTCTCCGAAATCTACCGGATGAGCACCCAAGCCATGGCTATGAAAAAGGAGGAAATGGTAAGTGAGCTTAAAACCCTCCCCCCATGCACTAGAACTGATTGCAATGAGCATAAAATTCCCACTACCTTGGTAGTTGAAGAAATTAATTCTAACGATCCCATTTCGGATGAAAAAACCGAGTGTAAAGTTAAAAAGAAAAAGTTATGTAAAAAGCGCAAAAATAAAAGCAAGGAATCCACGGAAGAGTTTATCTTTCCTAAAAAGAGACGGCCAGGCCCGTTTCCCCCGTCACTAACCAGGATCCCATAGAAACGAGAAATAATTTCTCGGACTTAGAACAGGATGTCAAACATCCACTCCCGACTAACAATAATGTAACTTCTGATGTAGTTACTCCCTCGACTAAACTTCCCCCACCTGTCATGCTTAAAATCAAAAAGAATTTCCGCGATCAAATTAAATTAATTTTCGAAAAATTCCCAAAAATTTGCAATAGAACTGCCGGTAATGTAATTAAAATTTTCACAAATGATTTTTAAGAATATCGAACTCTTGTCCACTTCTTGAAAGCGGATAAAGAATTCGAATTCTATGTAATTAACCGTAAACCTGACAAACCGATAAAAGCTGTAATAAAAGGTCTCCCGAGTTTCTCTAAAATCGAAGATATTACAAACGATTTAGTAGAAGAAGGTTTTGTAATTGAAAGCTGTACGCAGCTTATCTCCAAAAGAACAAAAAAAACCCTTCCATATTTTCTAATACTTTTCCCGAGAAACGCCAATAATAGCAAAATATTTGATTTAACAAAATTAGGTTACTTACAAGTGAAAGTTGATGGTTACCTCGTAAGAGGAATAACCCAATGCTTCAACTGTAATAACTTTTTTCATACTGCCACGAACTGCCACATGCAACCCAGATGTTTAAAATGCGGTAAAGCGCACGCTACGAGAAACTGCCAAATCAAAGAAAGACAGGAAAACCCCTTTTGTATTAACTGCGAGGTCTACGGTCATTCGGCATGTTATACAAAATGTCCCAAATTCCCACAACCAAAGAAAGGTGCCCCCTTCGTTGATCCAATGAAAAAGAAAAACTTCGCCAGTAAATGGATTAAAGAAGGAATTTCTTTCGCTAACATTGTTAGTGGAGAAATCCCCAGTCAAACCCCTACTAATAATGAAAATAAAAATGATAACAGAAAAGAAGATTCCCCCCGTGGATTCCTTAGCCAAGAAAATGATACCTCTGACTTAATACAAGTTCTGGAACTTTTTAATGTCATTTCAAACCTAGTAAAGAAAAATCCTAAAATTCTCGATCTTCTCTCTAAATTTAAAAATGCAAATTCGGACGAAGAAAAAACCTGCCTACTAGCAGAAGCTCTCATGGATAAAGTTTAATCTCATATTATTTTAACCTTTAAATTCCCTCCTAATTATTTTCTCTTTATAATAGTTGTCTTTAAAATAATAAACTAAAATTATAATAATTCTTCGAAGTCAAAGCTAGTGCAGTTTAAAAGCTCACTTCCAACCTCCAATCAAAGCCCACCTCCACAGCACCACTCTCATTGGTTCTCCACTCCTGAAGTCACGCCCTCCTCTCCCAACCAAAGCTGCAACACCATGAACATCGAATAACCAGATAGAGGGTTGAAGACTGCTGACGCAGTCTAGGTACCTCTTCACAAAATCATCCATCATCCGTCTGCAAGAGTGTCTGATTTCAACCAGCGATTAGTGAGCATTGTTTTGACTAGCAATTACCTCGGCTGTGCTTGTAAATAATATTTTACTTACGTGTATTTTTAAACACTGGTAATTGTGTTTGAAGGCTGTAGAAGGTGTGAAGATCTTTGGAAATTTATTTTGTGAATATTGCTGCTGAATCCTGTATTTAAAGGATCGGATTTTCGTCAATAAATTATGA
This sequence comes from Trichonephila inaurata madagascariensis, assembly GCA_019973955.1. Classification (NCBI taxonomy): domain Eukaryota; kingdom Metazoa; phylum Arthropoda; class Arachnida; order Araneae; family Nephilidae; genus Trichonephila; species Trichonephila inaurata. The sequence continues at coordinate 10,546 of BMAV01009776.1, forward strand.
TAGCTCTTAAAGAACTGTCTCATGCATTGTGACTGATTTGCATAAAATCCTCGAACCCGAATCTAAGTAACAATATAATAAAAGAATATTAAAATGGATCTGGAATATTAAAATGTTTAATGTCTTAGGTTCCACGAGATAATTTTACACTCATTATTTAGCACAATGTCTTGCAAGACAAAACATTTTCTAATGAAAAATGCCCTTTTTTACATTTGTAGAAAACAACATCGATAATGATGGAGTGAGTGAATATTAACATTGCACTGTTCAGCTACATGAGGGCTTTTGGCGACAGTCCTCGTAATGCAACATTAATGTAACTCAATCAACGTAATATTAGGTTGGGGAAAAAGAAATCCATTATTTTTTCGGTAGATGGTTGTAGTGTCGATATCTTGTGTGAAGTATTAATCAAACAATTTCAAATTTATGCTCGTTGTCAAAGTGACATTTCACATTAAAAAATTCTTTTGCTGTTTTTTGTTTGGTCCATTCAGATGTGAGTTACAGGGTGTTAAAAAAAGAAAATTCGGTACATTTTACGTTTGACAAAGGCGAAAATGCAAGCCAGATGGCTGAAATTGGGAATAGTGTTTACGGTGCCAATACTGTAACAGCTAATTACGTACAATTTTGGTTCCGTCGATTCCGTTGAGGCATTTTTGATGTTAAAGATGCACATCGCACAGGCAGGCCTGTCATCGAAAATGTCAATAAAGTCACAGAAATAATCGAAATTTACAGGCATGTTAGTACTCGTAGCATCGCCCAGGAACTAAAGATCGACCATAACAGTTTTAAACCATTTGCGCAAAGTTGGATTCAAAAAGAAGCTCCATGTTTGGGTGCCACACAAATTAACAATAAAAAAACATGATGGATCGAATTTCCATTTGCGGAGCCTTGGCCAAACAGAATGAAATCGACCCATTTCTTAAGCGGATGGTGCCTGGGGAGGAGAAATGTGTCCCATACGACAATATTGTGCGAAAACGATAGTGGTCAAAGCGCGGTGAAGCGGCTCAAACCAGAACTAACGGCAGGGAAGGTTCTACTGTGTATTTGGTGGGACTGGAAATGAATCATTTATTATGAGTTGCTTCCGTATGGCCAAACACTAAATTCAGATCGCTACTGTGAACAACTGGACCGTTTGAAGCTAGCGATTGACCAGAAACGGCCAGAATTGGCCAACAGAAGAGGTGTTGTGTTCCATCAGGACAATGCCAGGTCACACACGTCTGTAACGACTCGCCAGAAACTTGGTGAGCTTGGTTGGGAAGTTTTATTGCATCCACCATATAGTCTGGACCTGGCACCAAGCGTTTACCACCTTTTTCTTGAATTGCAAAACTTTCTGAGTGATAAGAAATTGAGATCAAGAGAAGATTGTGAAAATCGATTACTAGAGTTTTTCGCCAATAAGTACCTAGACTTCTATGAGAGAGGCATTATGAAGCTACCTTTAAAATGGCATCAAAATACACAACAAAACGGTACATATTTGACCCAAATCGGACAATCCGAAACGTTAAATAAAGTCTTGAATTTCATGCAAAAATAATGGATTTCTTTTCCCTCAACCTAATATTTGATTTCTTGACACCAAATTTTTAATTTATTGTTCTTAAATAAGTGAATTTCTCAGAGAAATGAGCTCTCTGACCGGGCCACTTAAAAAGGCTCGTTGGGTCACAAGTTCAGTATCGCTGAGCTATACCAAAAAAGTGAGAATTAGTGTTTGAAACAATGTTACCGAGGATGGGCGCCATTTTTTCAGATTCGTAAAAATTGAACTGAAGATTGTAAGATTCAAGAGATTTTCCTTAATGAAGTCTACTTTTGTAATAATTATATTTATTAGCTTACAAAGGGAAGGTACGATTAAGGAAATTCATTTGGAGTCGAGACTTGGTGTATTAGTAGTACTCATTTAGGGTGCTCAACCATCAATGTAATTCCGCCGAATTGCAGTGAATTCGGAGAAAGTAGCCTTTGAAATTCATGCTTAGCTTTTATACAATTAATTTTTAATTTCCTCAAACGATTCCATAGCGTGGTTGGGAGAACGCCTGCTTACTATGCGGGAGGATAGGCTTCGATTCATGCGATCAACTTTTTTTTTCAATTCATTTAATTATTTTTGAAGTTGTAATTATTTCGCGTTTGCGAAGAAGGATGAGGGTAAATTTTTAGGATGCGTGCACACACCGTCACAGATGTGACGCACACCGTCACGACACCGATGCGCGTGCACACAGTTGTCTGATTTTTTAAAATGCCACTTTCTTGGTGCTAGGGAACTGATATTTGGGGGATCGTAATAACTATTGTTATAAACCATATCTTTTGGGAGGCATCCCCCCCCGGTGTATTCCCCCTCTCTACAGCTTTTTGGCCAATATCTCAGCACCCGAGCCTGACAGTCCATTCAGACCTGGCTCATTCAATCCTTCTCAATCTGCTCTTCTAGTTATTATAATTTCATGCTCATAGGGCTATTTCTTCCATAGTTTTTAATTGTTTTAAACTTTTTAAATTTGTTTCAATTCACAATATCTTGGCTCCTGTTCGAGTCTCGGACTTGAGATTTGAACCAACTCAAGACCCATCCAGTCATCTACTTTATATCCATTGTGTAGACATAGGGAGGGCATAAGCACTAAAATACCATGCTCCCATGTTAATCCTATGGGGACTGAAAAAATTTCATCCCCTAAGGAATTGAGCTTGGGTCTTGATTTTTGGAGTTCCGACATATTTTCGTATTAGCGCAAGCTTTACGGGGAATTGGTCCCCTCCGGTGCTCCCCCCTACAGGGCTTCCCAAGTAATAACTCGAATCCTATGACACCTTGGTTGACCACACCGGCTATATTCGATTGTTCTCTCTATGAGCATCCTAGATATATTTTTTTAGAACCATAGCCCCATTTCTTCACCCATATTTCACATTTTTAAATTTTTTTAAATCCCGCATAGCTCCGAGGACTTTTGAGCTTCGTTAATGAAACTCGGACCATAAGTTTTCCTCGCTAAGGTATTTCATCTGTTATAATTCGTGTGTGGATAGTGGGCCTGGGGGGGGCGTTATCATGTTTTTTCCCAAATAGGCCGAGTTTCGAGTTGCTGGGTGCCCTGCTTCTATTTTAATTGTTTTTAATGTTTTAAATATTTTAAAATGACCATAGCTTGGTGCTCTTTAGGCGGATGTCTTAATTTTCTCAGGAACGATTCTTCCCACCGAGACATTCAATATGAGGTCTCAGGTGTTACATTCGGTTCACCTCATTTCTACATACAGTCTGCCGAAAACTCCCCATGTTATTGTTCCTATTGTCCCTGTGCAGGGGTGTTTAAATTTATTTAAATCGTGATTATCTCGGGTTTGGCTGGTCCGATTGAGACTTAAAGTTAGTATCGTTCAACTCTGCTAGTGACCGCCTTTCATCCTTGGCCAATCTTGCCCTTATCAAGATTTTTAGAAAGATTTTAATCTTGTTACGCCAAAGAATTATAACTTCTTACGTGCGTACATAAGTACACACACTTTTTTTAAAATTAAATAAATTTATTTATAAAAGGTTCATTAAACATTAAATATTTTATGTAATTATTTTGTATTTTATACAGTAAAAAAATTACTGTAATTATATAAATATTTATAGTAAATTTTATAAATATATTTTTATATTAATAAATAATATTTAAAATAAAATATATAATAAATATTAAATGATATTTTACATAAAATTTAGTTATAAATAGTTTTATAATGTGAAATACACTATACTATAAATAAAATATTACATATTGTAAAACTGCTATCAAAGAATTATTACTCCAGTTATAGCTCAGATCAACTTTTATTCATGGTTTCTAAATTCAAACTCCCTAAAGATTAAAACAGATTCAAATTCTTTCACACTTAAATTGTGTGTGAGCACAGTTACAATTATATGAAAACAGAAACAGTTAATGATATAGAAATAAGGAGAGGTTTGCGCGCGCAGACATTGACATCTGGCTTTCTTCACCGAGCTAGCAGACTGATTGATTAAATAAGTATTCAATCGGCGAAAAGAGTCCATCTATTTGCCATTCGTTACAATATAATATAAATATGTTATAAAATATATTATTATTGCTAAATTATTTTATAATTAATATAATACAAATAATATTTGTCTTTTTTATGTATTATCAATTTAATTGTTTTATAATTTCATAAAATATTTAATAAATCCTTTTTAAATAAATTTATTTAAATAATTTTAATAAATTTATTTAAATAATTTCCATAATAAATAATAATTTTAATAATAAAATAAAAATAATTCTTACTTAAAATTTTTTTATTATAAATAATTAATTAATTTGAATTAATAATAATTCAAATTAATAATACTTTTAATTAATAATACTTTTAATTAATAATAATTTTATTTACTAATAATCTTAATTAATAATACTTTTAATTAATAATAATTTTAAATATTTTTAATAATGAATAATTTAAAAAATAAATTTGTTTATTTTTTATTACTTTATAAAATACAAAATAATTACATAAAATATCATTTAATATTTAATAAACCTTTCATAAATAAATTTATTTAACTTAAAAAAATAATTGAATTGAAAAAAATAAAAAAAGGTGATCACGCGAATCGAACCCTATCCTCAGGCATAGTAAGCAGGCGTTCTCCCAACCGCACTACGTAGTCGTTGGATGAAGTTAAAACTTAATTTATTAAAAGCTAAGCGTGGATTTCGAAGGCTATTATCTCCGAATTGATTGGCCATTCGGCGGAATTACATTGATGGTTGAACACCCTAAAGGAGTACTACTATTACACCAAGTCTCGACCCGAAATGAATTTCCTTTGTCGTTCCCTACCCTTGTGAGATAAGGTTTTACAAAAAGTCAACAAATATCATTGAGGAAATCTAAGGACAAGGAACATGGACAGTGGTGTAACGGAAAACATTTGGGCCCCCTAGATCCCAGCCCCTCGCAATACGAGGGTGTAAGTTACGCCACGAACATGGATGATTTTTAATAGCGACAACATTCATCCCTCAGTCGGCTAGTAGTATAGTGGTTGCTAGGAGGCGCTTCTGCCACTTTGAATCGTAAGTTACAGATATGACAAGAGCCGTTTTATAGGGATTTTGTTTTTCCAGGATTAGAACGTTCTTATTAGAAATAAATTGACAATTTTACGGGGAAAATATGTATTTTCACTGTTTCTGAAGTTATAGCATATGCAATAAAAAGTGAATGGAAAATTTGAGATATGAACAAATTAACTAAAGTAGGCACCAACATTTTAAGCAAAAAAAGTTTATAAGATAAAACTAATCCTGATTTCAAAAAATCCAACGAGACCGACCATGAATTTTTTAAGTATCTTGTTCTAGGGACAAGTTATAATTATAGGGAGTTGAGAAAAATCGTTTTTAGTAGAAATTCACGATGGATCAAGGTTCAGATAAAGTCTCATAATCCCATTGATATAGTAAACAAAATTTTATTAATTTATACGGTTTTTAAAATCACCTTTCAGTACTTATATATAATCAGTCACCGAAGGCAATTTATTATTCTTTAAATTAAGAAAGGAAAATTTTAATTTTGTTTTATTTCAATTAGTAGTCGCTAGGAAGCGCTTGCGCTGCTTTGGATGGTAAGTTACAGCTATTATGACCAGAGCCGTTATTATAGGGATTTTGTTTCTCCAGGATTACAACGTTCTAATTAGAAATAAATTACCAATTTAACGGGTGGAGGATATGAATTTTCTCTGTTTATGAAGTTATAGCGTATGCAGTAAAAAGAGTGAATGGAAAATTTCCATATTACAAAATTAACTTAAACATTTACCACTATTTTAAACAAACAAAAGTTTATAAGTAAAAACTAATCTCGTTTTATGTTCAAATTATTATAAATTTGCAAAGTTGACATAAAGCTTTTCTACCAGCAGCTCTCATTGGCCGCAGGAAAGTTATGTTTCTGATTGTAGTTTAAGCTTTTTATCGGCTATAAAAACCTAGTTTTTTTCTCGCAGATAATTCCTTTTTAGAAATTATTATTTTACAAGTAATTCATTTAAAATTCATCCAAGTATTTAAATATTTCATCTTTAAGTTCTCTTGATTATTCAGTAAATTTATCTTAAAATGTGCAAGTTATATATCATGTCATGTTACCTTATAATTCATCGGACAGGAGATAAAAGCCCTGACGGGCTAGGTGCTCCTCAACCAAAACCCAGCTAACAATGGGAAGTTGAAATTTCTTTTCTAGGAGAAACTGACTGCAGCAGTCAGGAAATGTGACAATAACTGCAAAATGAAGTTTCACCTAAAACTCGCAATCCTATTGAAAGCAAAGTTTGTGGCAGAGCTGGCAAAACCTCAATAATAAAAGGGAGTTTTCTGAGGTTTATTGTAATAATATTCTTAGTGGTGACATTTAATATCAAAAAATAATTTTTACGGTTCTGAACGTAATCAGTCACCTTAAGCAATTTTTCTATAAATCAACAAGGCACAATTTAGTTATGAGTTTTATTTCAATCTAAGACCAATTTTATTTTAGAAATCATTTTATATATAACCGAGCATAAACATTGCTACAGTTCATGGAGTGGTCGGTTCGTTATCTAATAGATCCGAAAAGGTCGTAAGGAATCACCGCTTACAAGATCGTACAACTAGCGCCACCAAGTTGGATTGACGTCGAGATCGAAGCTCGGAGGAAGGATTGGAGCTACTGAAGAATCAGTGCTATTCCGTACTGACAGCGAAGTTTGCCCTGACCCTTTCATCTATTTCTATTATGTGTACCCGACATGGCTTTGAACTTGGACCTGCAAAATGACAACGGAATGGACCTATCGCTGCCTTCTTCTAACAACACCTATCAATCCGAAACGCCCAGCGGTACTCTACACCAGGAGAAGAAAACCTTGCACTCCACCTACTCTGTATTCCACACCATTACACTGGTCTCAGAGCATGAAGTACCCAGGACTAATCCTAGAAAAAAACTTATCATGGGAACAACACGTCATACACGCGCGTACCAAATTCCGGAACGCATTACGCACAATTTACCCTTTAATTTGCCGAAATTCTCAAATGTATTTGTATAACAAAGTACTTCTTTACACTGCCGTTTTGTGACCCATTTTTACTTATGGTTGCCCTGTGTGGGGTTACGCTGCTAACTCCAATATTAAATTACCAGAAAATTCTCAAAATTCCTTAATTAGAAGTATAACTAGGTCATGCAAGTATACCAAAAATAGAGAAATTTAAAAAGTTCTCAAAATTTTGCCATTTAAAGCCTATATTCAAAAAAATGTTGTAAAATGTTACTTTTAGCAGAATACATTCTGAATTAGAGTCATCTGCCAAATGGTTTTCTAAAAGTGAGTCTTAAATGTTATTCATCTCTGAAAATAATGATTCTCGGGCATAGGTAGATGAAAATATGGTTAAAAAGCATGAGCCAGCTTCTTCAAACAGTTAAATGTATCTGGATTTAAATTCCATGTTTCCAAAATTTCGTTACTGACATTTTTACATATATTACTTGTTTTAATTTTCTGTTTCAATCAATTCCAACAATTTTCTTGGTTTAATAAATTTTTGAATCCATATTGAACTAGACTGGAAATCAAGCACAGTTGCATTTCAAATTCTTCAATTTCTTCCAATCGAATTGGGACAAGTTCAGTTTATCAAATGAAGTCGCATCAAGGTACACAATAATTATGGAAATAAGTTCTTGAATAACTTTTTCTCCGTCTGATTTTTTCAAGTTCGGGAAGTACTAGTGGTTTCTTGTATAATAATATCGTTTCTGAAAATATGCAATTTAGCTTCACAAACATTGAGATCCCTCTGGAAAATTTTATTTTTTGTGCCTTGTAACCATTCAATTCCTTGAAATGTTGGCATATGTCTGTAAAAACGCGACTGATCACTCGCGTTTATTCGTAATACTTCATAGTGAACTTTGTTGTTATTTTGAACTAAAATGCCAACCGTTTTGATCGGAGACGTGCCCAAGTAATTGTGTCGCGTGCGCCATTAGTTCGTCATCCCTGTCCTAGAGATTATAATAAACCGTCATGCAGTAAATTAGCTGCAATCATTTTGACAAAAGACGGTTCTATAGACAAAAAGGTTGATGCTAGAGTTCATCCGAAGAGTTTATTTAAAGTATGTATTTAAAAAAAAGTTTTTAGAACTACAAATAATGCATGTAAATTAGTTTTACAATTTGAGCAATAAGTATGAACTGTTGTATAATTTGTACAACGGGGGTCGGACCACCGTTAGGTGGACGAGGGATTCCAACACCCCCTCCCCCTCAGTATTATTTTTTTAAAAAAAATTAAGTACACTTTTAACATCTAAAAGCCGTTACCTATCCGCTTCACTGGGTATTTATTAATATTGCATTGACTAAAGTTATTGATATCTAAATCCTACATTAAGTTTTCGATTCTATTCAAAAACACTCTTATTGCCCTCATCCCTCTATTTTAATAGGACAAAAAAATTTCTGCAAAACCCGCGCGTAGAGGATGTTATTCAACAAAAGAAATATGTTCTCGCGCCATTGGTTCGCCGTCCCTGATCTAAGTGGAGCTCCTCCACCCCACCCCACCCCTTTCTACAACAATGAGGGCGGGATTCTTTCTAATCGTAGTTGAAGCATGAAAATATGAAACATGTAATATTTTTTTAAAAATAGGCTTAGAGAGAGAGAGAAAGAAATCCTACACTAAAATTAAACAAAATGAAGAAAAATGATTAATTTTTATAGAATTAAGTAAATAGTATAATTATCATTAGCAATATTGCAGTGAATTTAAGAATAAGAATCTATTTTTGTAAGCGAATCAGAATAGCAATGAACAAATGTGGTTCTATTAATCACATTACTTAAATATACTTTGAATCTAAAAAGAAAATTAAAACAATTAAAAAATTTAAAATAACAAAATTGAGTGTGTACAGGTATTAAGAAAAAGTTACATTAAATAATTTAAATACAAGAAAACAAAATATAATTAAGAAGACTCCTTGCACCAGCACCGGATATATTTGTACAAAACTGCCATACAATGACAAAAGAGCTAGTATAAGCTAGAGATTGCGTGATATAAATCTTCTGATTAAATCCCTTCTTAAAGGTTTTGACCTAGATTCCTCTCTTCCCAATCAACTACCTGGCTTACTATCACTTTGCTTAAATTAATTCATGGATAGCATTAAATATTGTTAAATTACAACCAAAATTCATAAGGCCGGATCGGGTCTTCTGAACAAATTGCCAATGATTTTAAGTGGGAATTTTAAAGTAGATTTTTCAAAAGACAAATCAAAACCTTTTTTGATTTTTTAAAATCAAAATTCAGTTTTATAATGCCAAATGATCCAAATGAAGCACGAGGAAGTACGGAACAACGCTTGACGGAGTTTTTTTTTTATAGTTATTTAAATAAAATTTTGAATCTAAAGGATTGATAACCTATTTCAGCTACTATAAACCTATTGTTTCCTTCTTAGAATACAATTATTTCCCAAATATGATTGTATATTTCGCACCAAAATATTGCTTTATGAGCACAGACATATGAATAAATAATTTTATAGGACAATACTAATATCCTCTTGTTTTTTTCTCATCTAACTAATCCCAGAAGTAACATTACAAAATTTGAAGTTCTCACTCCTATCGTGTGGTCATAAGCACACACACTTTTTTTTTCTTTTAAATAAAACGCCCTTGCAACTCCTCTTGGATGTCAATTGTCGCGAAACCCTTCTCTTGGAGGATCTCTACTCCATGAAAGAAACATGTAATCTAAATTTCAAGTCTAGGTTTAATAGTTCGAAAAAATGAAATTCCGTTATCAATAATACCCCTTGGGGTTAAATTTTTGCAAATGCCTCTTTTTTAGTGGTTCTCTGTTTCTTGTAAGAAATATACCAACCAAATTTCAAATCTGTGGGTCTAATAGTTAAAAAACGTGGATATTTATCTATAACGACACTTTAACCATTGAAAACTTTTTGGAGGGGTCGATTTTGGCAAAACCCTTTCGTAGCGGATCTTTACTCCATAAAAGGAACATGTCTACCAAATTTGGAGTCTGTAGGTCTAATCGTTCACACAACAACGGTAATATTTATCTTCAACGCCAATTAAGCCCTTGCATCAACCCTCGGGGGTCGGTTTTCGCAAAACTCGTTCTTAGAGGAACTCTATTCCATAAAAGGAATTGGCATATCAAATTTCAAATCTATAGGTCTAATATTTAAAGAAAACGAGAATATTTATCTTTAACCCCCCTCAACACCCCTTGAGGGTTGATTCTCGCAAAAACCCCTTTGTAGCGGATCTCTACTCCATGAAAGAAATTTGCTTGTTAAATTTCAAAACTCTGTACGTGTAATATTTAAAAATGGAAATAATTATCTATAACGCCACTAAATCCCCACAACTCCACTTGGTGGTCGATTTTCACTAAAACCATTTTGTAGCGAGTATCTGCTCCATAAAAGGAATCTGCTTACCAAATTTCAAGACTGTACGTCTAATAATTTAAAAATAGAAATAATTATCTATAACGCCCCTTAATCCTCCGTAACGCCATTTGGACATTATCCGAACATAGTTTTACTAACTCAGAAACCTTCGCGGGCATGTGTCCAACCAATCCCCAAAGTTTCATCGCAATCCGATTAACGGTTTAGGAAGGTTAAAGAGACATACAGACAAACATTCATTTTTATTAATATGTATGTTGTTTTTCTTAATAAGAAAGACATAAATTTTGTTTGATATAACTTTCATTTTCCTTTACGTATTTTGAGTAATTTTTGATGTGTAACATCTTTCCTCTCGATTGCCGAATTTTGTAGAAGTGATTTCATCAAAAGGGACGGAAGTGGGTAACAGGAAGTGATGTAAGCGCGCGCTATTTGATTTGAACAATGAGCGCACGTAATGGTGTCTCGTCGTTACCCTCGCATCGGGGTCCAACTCGCGTGATGGTGTCTCTTCACTACCCTCGCATCAGCTCCAACTCTAGAAGTTGTTTTTTTATATTGTTAAAGTTAGCATTTCAAAATATTTGAATTCTTACTCAGGATAAACTTACGATCCTTACACTCAAATGTCAAAGTCTCAGGACTCATTGTGTAAGAAATCTGAGGTTAATTTAAATGTGTAAACTATATTTACTATTAAGTGTTTGATAAAGTTCAACATTCTTAAGAAAATACGAGTAAGTAATACAGAATTATTCGAATAAATATTTTAGTGCGTATCTTTTTCATACTTTGTGGATTCCTGTCGCGGGTAATTTTGATTTTCTCTAATATTTCTAATTTTTAAACATTTACCAAGCTAATTAAATTTTCATGATTTTGTGATTTGCAGAGATGGGTAAATCCAGAGCAGAATATATGCGAAATTATAAGCAAAAAAAAAAATTGAAGAAAAATTAAAAACTGCAGGAATACAGCCGAAAAAAATTGCTCATAATTAAATATTTTTTTTAAAAAAATTGCATTACTCCTGAATAAAATTTTCATTAAAGATATAATTATTCGACAGAAAATTATTTCCAATCATACTCGATTAAAAACTCAATTCAATCTCGCTCAATTCACAATCACACTCGATTCAATCACACTCGATTCAATCACATTCGATTCAATCACACTCAAAATCATAGAAAGTGAGTGATAGTTTGTTTTTTAAAAGAGTAGAACCATCTTCGGTATATGGTAAAAGTACAAAATGCAGGAAATCTTTAATTTTTTTAAGCGTTTGATTTGGAGAAATGTATATGGCCACCGAAATCCCTGTTTGCCCATTTTCAAGTCTATTGTATCCACTCTTCCCCAAATTGAACAAGAATAAATATTTTTGATAAAAAATTGCATTACTCCTTGTGTTAAATAAATAAAGTTTTCATTAAAGATGTAATTTTATTCCATAGAAAATTATTTCCAATCATACTCGATTCATTTTTTTCAGGGTTTAAGTTACTATTGCGTATTTACTAGGATAACATGTGTCAGATGTTACACATCATATGCGACTACTGAAAGGCTCTCTCGTTTCTTTCTTTCATTTTTTTTAATGGAACTTTCGTTATTTTGTCAGAATAACGTTTGCATTTTTAGGAATGTACATCATTGATATAATAGCTTATCATAACCTTTTTTCATACTTTGCCTAAATAGCTTTGTTCATTCTATACAATGCCTAGGCAGAGTATGTAATAAATCTCATGTTTCATACTTTGCCTAAAAACGTCTGTGGCATTCTATACTATGCCTAGACATTTCATACTTTGCCGGTAACATAAATAAGGAATTCCATCACGTATAGTAGTTCCAAGCTTGCGCTGATCTGTAAATATCGTACTCATTCATACATCGAAAATTAATTTCTAAAGTCAAAATCAAATAATTTAATCACGAACAAATTTTCAATTTTTTTTTAATCGGAATCTATGTGTTTTACAGCATATTTTGAATTCATTAAGGAAAAATTCAAGGAATTCTAAGAGCGAATTAGAACGGTGAATGCACTGTTTCTAAATTCCCACTTTCCAGGTAAAACGTAAGGAAGAGTCATTTGATAAGCGCGTCACCGTTCTTCACAGGTGTGCGTCATATTATTCAGCAATTCATCCCCGTAACTACCGGAAACTAAAACGAACGCTTCGCACGTTGACCAGCGGAGAAGTTGGCGACTGCCAAAGACTATGTGAATCTCAATTTGGCAAACTTTCTACGCCAACCACGTGGTTCGTTTTCCTTTTATTTTTATCGTAGGGAATTTTTTCTGCTATAGAGGGAATTTCTAATGCAGCTACTGAATGAGCGCCACTAGACGCTCTACAGCGCTGTGTTTTTATATTATTAAATATTTTTCCTTTTGGTGTGAATTTTTTTTTTTTTTTTTAGATGCACTGAGAATTTAATTTTTTTTTTCTTTTTTTGCCAAATGTATTTTAATTATAGCCCAAATAAATTTTTTTTTTTAAAAAAAAATTCATAATGGTTTTACTTTACTTTTGGAGGAAGGTAGTTAGTCTTTTAGTTAAAATTGATTTTCCTATCGAATAATTTACTCGTTCCCATTGTCTGGGGTGTTTTTTTTATTATCATTGTTTCCTATTATTAATTAAATTAAACTAAACACAGTGGTTCAACAGCCCTTGAGGGCCAAGGCCTACTCCACCCTCGTGTTTTCGTGACCTTGAGCACTGAAACGCATGAGCAGATGTTCCGGTCCCGTGTGGTCAGTCTGATGCGAAACCCCAGTGTTAAGATCCCAAGCAAGCTCGGTACTCATTCATCGACACACTGAAGGGATGAAAGGCTGAGTCGACCTTGCCCAGCCCGGGGTGTGAACCACAGACCTGTAACATTGAAGAGCGAAACTCTACCACGCAGCCACTGAGCTTCTTATTAATTAAAACTACGTATAATTCATCTCCCTGTGATTCGCCTGAATTGGTTTTTCATTAGTTTTTGAAATATGGGTGGGAACAAAACCAAATGATTTTAATTAACCCATTGGTCGGTAAAGAGTGGCTCGCGAGCCGCACACGGCTCTTTGCATAGAAGATTGTAGCTCTTCAATCTTCTGCGTTTATAAATTATTAAAAAATAATTCCACCCACTAAAAAACTTTTTCCCTTTTTCTTTTTCCTTTATAATTATTTAGTGAAAAAATTCCTGTATTTACATATACATAGTAGGATTCAAAATTTCCCGGACTAGATCTATAACTTAAAAAAATATTACCAATTAAACTGCTGAAAACATCCTCTTTTTCGAAATAAGCCCTTGGAGTAACAACACACTTTTAACATTGCTTGTAAAGATCATCCAAACATTTTTAGCCATGTCGTTTAATTCAACTTGCGATGCACTTTTAACTTCATCTACAGATTGGTCTTCGTTTAAAGTATCTGACTACCCTAAAATCATGATTTTTTTTCAAAAACTGACATTTTTTTTTAATGATTTTATTTTATAGGCTATCATATTAGCTTAATAAAAAATACCAAGTTTTTTATTTTCCACTCACTAGAACAAAAATTACAGGTGTTTTAATAAGAGCAGATGCCATAACTTTACACAAGATGTCAAACTTTAAAATACGTTTGACTCGAAATGTGTTTTTTTGCTAAAAGTTCAAACGGGGACAGCGATTTCTCAAAAAGTTTTGAAAATAATTTACTGAAATTTTTTGTGTATGTTCTGTATAACAGTAGAAGTGTTTTGTGACCTTCAGATTTATATATCAATCAGTTTTATTTCAAAATTTTCAGTCCTTTATGTGAATAGAATCACTGTCTTTTTAAGCAATTTCATATAATCACTAAGATAAGGTGTGTGCTCTAGTTTTTTTAAAAATTAAAATATCTCTTTTCCTGAAGGTTATTTCAAACATGAATAATAAAATAACACATCAAAATTTTAAAATTGAGAATTTTCTTATAAAATTTTTGTACAGAGCGGGCCCCGTTTATGTCATTTTTTGTACATTTTTTACCAGTTTTTTCTCATTTTAATAATAATACATTTTTTTTTCTGCTTTTAATTTTAGGATTTTTTTCTTAAAATATACTAAATAAATCTAAAAATCCCCCAAAAAATCCCCATATTTCTATTTTTTCCAAAAAAAAGTTGTCGCAAGTAGTCGCATACCTTAACATGCGGGAAACGATATGTTGACACACTCTATGCATGTTAAGATTCTCAGTCAGTAGCCATTGGCATGTGATATCCTAACTGTTTCTGCTACTGTTTGAAACCTTTTCTTACGTATCGCTGCAGAAGCCCTTTATATGTTCAGCTGTGCGGAAAATCTGTGGAGCTATTAGAGCGTTTTTCGTCCTCGACGCTTTCCCTTCCTTCTCTGAAACGTCGATGCCACTCAAAAGCTTGCGTTCGCGATAATGTATCACAGTGTTACACCAGCTTCAAAATTTCGTAAGTATCCGTAGCACTTTTTTCCAAACGAACACAAAAATTAATATGCCTTATCGCCATTATTAATATTCAATCGCTGAGAACTAAATACATCAACCTACAAAATACGTTGCCATGGCGACCCACAGACCACGGGATTTGGAACAAACATTTTTTAGAAAAGGGGAAGAATGCAATAACACAGAAATGTTATTGTAGTGGTTCTACTGCAAAAATTTTCCACGTTATAGGCTCAGTACGGGAACTTTTGAATCCTACAAGCAGAGGTCGCCAAAGTGGTGGTCCGTGGACCACTAGAGGTCTGCGAAAAAATTTCACTGGTCCCCAGAAAAATATGGTATATATTTATTTAACATGTAAATTACGCGTTTTAGGATGCATTGAAATATAATTCAATTCATTACAATATGTGAAAAGTTACAAAAACTCTACTTCATAGAATAACGCCATTTCATAAGAATGTTTTATGATAAAAGATTGATATTTTCTTAAGGTATCCGACTACGTTCGGAACCATGATTTTTAAAAGGCACATAAATGGATAATTTTCAGGATATTTAGTGTCGCTTAAATTAGAATAAATGTATAAATTTGTTTTAAAGACATTTTGACAAAAAAAAAAATTATTTAAATACAATATTTAGGCAAAAAATTAATTTAGAATGACCTTTTTTCAAAACGTTCTCCTTTTGTGAAAAATGCTTCTATTATAATAATATTTTGCCTGCATATAGCTCAGACCTTTGTACAGATGCTCAACTATAATTTTCGAAAAATTCGCATTATTTTCAGAGTTGCAACCCATTGAAATAATTATCGGCGTTTTTTTCTTAAAATTTCTCCCCTCTGTTGTCGTAAAACATTGATAAACCCACTTCTAAATTATATATTTCAAAAATTCTAGTTGAGCCTCTGTACAGAGGTCTCAGCTATATACAGGCAAAATATTATTATAATAGAAGCATTTTTCACAAAAGGAGAATATTTTGAAAATGGGTCATTCTATGTTCATTTTTTGTCAAAATATTGTACTTAAATAATTTTTTATTGTACTACTATTCTTAAAACAATTTTATATACATTTTCTAATCCAAGTGACACTAAATATCATAAGTATTATCCATTTATACGCTTTTGCAAAATCACGGTTCCGAACGTAGTCGGATACCATAAGCCATTTTTTAATTGTTTTGTTTTTAGATTTTTTGTTTATTTATTATGGTTTATTAATAAAGCTTTCGTAATTTGGTTACAATTAATAGTTTCATTTTATTAACTAGGTTCATTTTATATATATGTGTTCTTAGATCACAATTTTTTTATATATAAATATATTTAATACTTACAAAATCTTAGTGGTCCGCGGGATTTAAATTATGAATTTATTGGTCCGTGAGGTTAAAAAGTTTGGTGACCGCTGCTACTAGTACATTTAAATATTTGACTAGCATCAGATAGTTATTTAAGATTGTCATTTCTGTATAAATTATTTTTCATTAACAAAGATTACTGAGAGCCAATTGAAATTTTGCAATTATTTCTAAAGCAGTAAAAGTTCATTTTTTTGGTAAAAATGCCACCAAGGGAAAACATACCTTAAAATGATTTCGAGCAAGGTTTATACTTATTTGCAAACATGAGTTCGAGAGCACTCATGTTTTAGAACAAGAGGTACTCTTGAAACCCCAACTGAAATGACAAAAATTCATCCCGTATTTTATGACCAGCTGTAGAATTAATAAAAAGAGTGTTGAGAGAAATGACATTTGCACTCGCAAGAACAGTTACAAAATCTGTTTTAATTTTTCACGTACACATAAAATTCTGGAATAAAGCTTTTACGGTGTTATTGGTACAGAATTTTTTTCACATGAAGCTTGAAATTTAAATTCACATGATGAAAATTTCATAATGTATTTATACAATTCTTGCATTGTGTGAGACACACACACTGTGAAATTAAAATATCTTCTTTAGTTCTTTGTTTTTGAGTGAGTGAATATTTACGTCGCAGTATTCAGCTACACGAGGGCTTTGGGTGGCGGACCTCGTAATTTTGAACCATGACGAGAACGACATCTGAGTTGGTACGCCACCTCTCCTAACTTCCACACCACACCAAGGGAGGATGTTTGAGCCTCGACATGTGGAAGCGGTAGCCAAGTGGTCAAGGTATCGGATCGTGGCTGGCTTTTAACGAGTTTGAGCGCAGTACCACTAAAGACCCGTCGTGTAGGGGAGCGATGCACATTAAATCTGTAGAGAGCTCAAACGTCCTCCCGTTGGTGTGGTGTGGAAGTTAGGAGAGAAAGGTGCCTTCTCGGGTGTCGTCCTCGTCTCTTGACCATGGTTCAAAATTACGAGGTCAGTCGCCGAAAGTCCCCGTGTAGCTGAACGGTGCGAAGTTAATATTCACTCACTCACTCAATTTGAGCCTCGACATATTTAACGTGCATCGGCCCCTCTGCACGGCGGATCTTCAGCGGTACTAGGCTCGAAATTATGATGTTAGTTTGACTCTTAGTTTTTGAACAAATGTAAAATATTACTTTGGTAAATATATATTTAAATATATAATAAAATTATGAATTACAGCATGGAAGTCTTGATTGCGACCGCTAACAGAACCCTTCCCTCCTCTATCCTAAGCGCATGCACATAAATAATTTAAGCTTTTTGATGGTTAGGCTCCATTTTTTTAGGCTTTTTCGCGATAGTTAGGCTCGCTTTTTTAGGCTCTTTGATACTTAGGCTCTTTTTTTTTTAGATTCTAGTAGTTTGATTGTCTTGTTTCACTTACAAATTGGTTCTTCTGTCTCAAAAGTTTGCCCCGACCCCTGAGTTAACACTCTAGTTGTCTTGCCCGTATACAGAACCATTTTTCCGCTTAGGGAAGTGCTTCTCAAAGTTTCAATATTCGCGACCCAATATTTAATCATAATTTTCATCGCCCCTCCCCCACCTTATACAATAAAACTGTATTGAACTCAATAATAATATACTTTGATGCTAAAATTACGATACGACTTTAACCTCTTAAGTGCCACTAGCGTGTATAAGCATCTCGCTCAGTCAAAACGTTAATTTCCCCGGACGTATATATACGTATTTCCGAAGTACGATCTTTTCTGTGCAATGCTGTCCATAAAATTATGTCGAAGGCTTTGGAATGCAATAAAAGGACCTGGACAATGTTTGCGAAGGCTTTACTTATTTAAGATTATTTGCTCCTTTAGTCCTCCCCGCCGCCCAACACATCACATACGCTCGCCTACGTGGAAAACGGTTGGCATTGGAAAGCGAATGGCAAAACTTCTAATCAGCAGTTAAGGGATTAATTATAAACCGTAGAAAAATTATCAAGTGTTTATTTTTGTAATTAATTTTTTTATGTATGACTATCTCCTAGGGTAACTGGTAATTATTAAACTTGTTCTTATCCTAATATTGTTAAATTAAGGATCAAATACATTGTGTAGCACTGGTACATTTATACATGTAATATATCAGTGAAATTGTGAATTTCATTTTTTATTATGTCAGAATATTTTGTTTGTTTTCTTCCAGTAAATTAACTATTTTTTTAATTCTTTTGTTTTCAACTTTTCAATATGCTCGCGCCCCCCAAGTGGGTCGTGCCCCACAGTTTGAGAAACGCTGGCATAGGGCGCAAAAGATTTGTGGGCAAAAATTGCGAAAAAATGAAAATTACAAAAAATGTACCGCCGCTACGAAAGCTCTCAGCACAAGATTCTAGGGGTATTCATAAATCTTCCTGAAAAGTATCAAGAAGATGAAGTGACAAAATAGGCGAAATACTTAGCTCAAAGCTACCCCAAAGGTATCGATGAAGAACTATTTGTGAACAGGGGTGGTTCTAGGGTAGAACAAACCGGACCCTGTCCAGGTCGGCAAATTTTATGGAAGGCATTTGGATCAAATTTGAATATTATTTTTAATGTTACAAAAAATTTGATATATTTTCTGAAATATTGAGTGTGAATTTGATATTTGACTTAAAGTATCTTATTTTGTACACTATACGTTTAATACCAGTTTTCTTTTATGTTGAAACTTGAAGGGTTCGAGGCCGGAGTATACGTTAAATCATGAAATTTGATATGTTTACATATCTTCCACTGTGGTAGCTTTCTCCCGATCCAGAAATGTCATAACAGACACTTCTTTCACACATGCGATGTTCGGTGTCAGCTATCCAAAAGGGGACAGGGGTAGTAAGAGTTTTTTAGTAGATAGAGAGCCACAGAAGATATTTTATTTAAATCTTGAGTGTAGTTACTATAAGTTAAAATAATCGCTTGTGATTTCCACCATCA
>BMAV01009776.1:34938-46436 GCA_019973955.1 Trichonephila inaurata madagascariensis
ATTTTTTTTTCAGTTTTGATTTAACAGTTTAAATCGTGAAAAATACTTTTGCATTTTACTATCAAATTTTTTTCTGATTTTGATTAACTATTGTTAATACACTTTAAACGACATATTTTCATTTCGTATTTTGAATATCGCGCCAAATCTGATAACTCATTATTCCATGTTAATTTTTCCATCATGGCAGTAGCGCACACAGAAATTTTTCAAGGGGGTGTGGGGCCGGGGTCGAAAGTTCATCAATCTTGTATCAGGCTCCTTTTGATTTTGTCGATTTTCGAGAACAAAACATAGTAAAAAACTAATTATTGAATAAATAATTAGCATTAATAAAATTAATCATTAATAACGAATACTTAATTAAAGTTTACTTACTATATACTTAGAATTATAATCAATCGGAAAAAAATCAAGGGCTTTGGAGGGGTCCGGACCCCCAGGACCCCTCCCTTTCTTGCGCCACTGCATCATGGTAATGTCCAAGTAAAAAATGTAAAAATGACGGATACTCTGAATCTTTTGTTAAGTGTTTAATAATGGAATATGAGTAAATAGTTGATATTATATGATCATATGATTATTCATTCATGAGTATAGTGGTTGATGTATCGCTTTCTACAAAATATACTCAATTTTGTAGAAAGCCTTTTTGGTTAATATAATGAATTTTTACTGATATACAGTGCTGAGAGCTTAAATGTTTTGAAGTATAATCGTTCCCTAGTTTGAATTTTTCTAGTTATGAAATAGAAGAAATTATGGTGAATTTTTTTCCCCTTCGCATTTTTACTCTTTTCTCATTAATGTAATTTACTTCTGGGAAAATTATCGCCATAAATTTGAGTCAAAACTTATTTCCTTCCTAAGTAATAAAATAATCTTTGCTAATAAATAATGTAAAAAACTCGTTTTCAATCATGTTATCAATGGAAATATATATACTAAATAGCGTATAATGAATGATGCATATCCAAATTAAGATCATTTAACTAAATTTACATTAAAAAAAGCTGGTATTAAACTGTCGCTGGTTTTCAAGTGCCACTGCCATGGGCTCGTTGTATCATGGATTCGAGCCTGATACCACTGACGATTTACGTTAAACCTGTCGAGGCTCAATGTCCACCGGTTGGCGTTGTGTGGAAATTCGGAGAGAGGTTGCCAGCTCAAATGTCACCCTAGTCGCTTGACTATGTTTCAAAATTACGAGATCCGTCGCCACACAATTGCCCTTGCGTTGCTTAATAGTGCGACTTTAATTAATGTGATTGTGTATTTGTCGGTCATTAAATATTTCAAATACGAATGAATTGTATGTATAAAGTGTGTTTTTAAAACTGTTCTTTGAAGTGAAATCGTGGAAGATATATTGGTTTGAAGATCGTTATTCGTCACGTATAGTGCTTTGTATGATAGATGGAATCATCTAAAAATGTGTAATTTATTACATGTACTCACTAAACATTTGGAAACTGAAATAATAAATAGGTATTTTCTGGTGAGTTTTGCTTTTTAAAGTCAAAATTGTTGACCTCCATTTCTAAACTGAAGTTAAAGATCTCCCTTGGTACCCATTCCGATCAGTTCCTCTTGTAGCATGACATTCGTTGTTTTTGCTAATGAGACCATTTGAATTCATTGCCAACTGTGGTATAACCATAGACAAAGCACTCTCAAAGTAGTTTGAAAATTTAAATAGAGGGCATTTTAATGTTGAACGTATAGGTCAAAACGTCATTTTCCTGTCAGATTGACTGCCAAATTAAGAAACTGGAAAAATTCGCGACGTCCGATACTATACTCTTTTAGCTTAATTCTGGCACGAAATGCGGAAAGGATGGGTTTTTGTTTTAATAAAATTTAAACTCTCATCTTGTAATGGCAAATTAACCTCATTAAATTTAGTAAATGAATCTATGAAACCTCGGGGTTGATATACACAACTTTGGGAATCACTGTACTGCAGTGTTAAAGCCAGATCATATAGCGTTAAACGATAAAATTTTAATGTTTTTAAGATATCTATAAAGGGATTGAAACAGCAGTAAAAATAATATTAAAACTTATGAACACATATTGTAACAAACATGCAGAGGAAATTTTATTTTATTAATTTACTTTTCGGTTAATTCTTTTTTTTTTTGTTCGTAGGAAAAAGTTATCTGTGTAAATATATCTCGGAAAATAAAATTAAAAAAATAATGATTGGGCATCTTTCTTAACCACTGATTGGGATTTTTCTTCCCATCTGAGTTTATGAAATTAATCATGGTTTGACAGACAATTCGAAATGAAATAGACAACTCAATGACTTTGAAACTGGGGAGTGGCCGCGGTAGCCGAGTGGTATAGGTATCGGACCGTGGCTTGCCTTGTCACGAGTTCGAGCCCAGTACCACTAAAGACCCGCCGTGTAGGGCAGCGATGCACGTTAAATCTGTCGAGAGCTGAAACGTCCTCCCGTTGGTGTGGTGTGGTAGTTAGGAGAGGGGGGTGCCAGCTCAGGTGTCGTCCACGTCACTTGACCATGGTTCAAAATTACGTGGTCCGTCGCCAAAAGCCCTCGTGTAGCTAAACAGTGCGACGTTAATAATCAATCATCATCATTGAAACTGAGGAAAATTATCTTGAAATAAATTCCAAAGAAAATAGATGCATACTTAGATTTGTTTGTTATCTGGATGCTTACAAAATCCAATTTAGTCTGAGTGGAATAGTAACAGCTAACTTTAGCACAACTGATTTTAATTTTGCAAGTTGTGTGTTTTTTGAGAAAAGAAATAAAAGAGGTACTGATGTAATGTTTTAATGTAATGAACCTTCCTTCTTGTCTTTTGATAGTAAATGTTAACATCAGATTTTATCTTAGAGAAAAGCTTCTTGGAAGCGTAATAAAGTTTATTATCGCAATATTCTGCACAAGTATTGCTTTCAAACTTTCAGAACCCGTCGTGTAAGGGGGTCAGGTGTACGTTAAATCTGTCGAGACTCGCGCTGTCCTCCCGGTTGTGGGGAGTGATAGTTAGGAGAGGGTGGTCCCAGCTCAGGTGTCACCCTCGTCACTTGATCATGATTCAAAATTACGAGGTATGTCGCCGATAGCTCGTGTTGCTGTTTTATAGAACGACGTTAACAAATATTCACTCACTGGAATTGCACATATATTTCTAATAACTGCTTTGTTATATTAATTTAATTAACTAATTCTTACAGCAGGACTAAATGCGAAAAAAATTAGAAAAAAAAGTAAATGCGCTTTTTTTGTTTTGTTTTGTTTTAACAAAATGCGTTCATCTAAAGTAGAAAATGGCAAAAATAATGATTGTTTGTTTATAATTATATATAAATGCATTAATTTAAACACAAGCAAAAAATGTGAATCTAACTAAGTCCTTATGTGAATTCTTCACTTTGACCTGGGACTGTGAGCTAAAACATTATTATTAAAAAATTACTGTATACAAGAATTCATTTTACATTTTTTATTTCAGCTATAGTAAAACATCTTTAATAAAATTTAGGGGAACCATACTTTTTTTCATTTTCGAATAAGGAAATTGTAATAAATAATCATCCTCAAATACGTGTCATATATTCACTGCATTCCTTTTCTATACTTCGTGAATCAAACGGTATGTATATAAAAAAAAATCGAACAATTTAAAGCTGTATTCTTGATCTTCAAAAGTAGCATATCGTGGAAGAAGCAAGCAACCTGACCCTTGCTGTGTCGAATGTATAAACATTTACTTTTTTCCTTGAGCAAATAATTCCGCTCAAGAGTTCGGTTGAACGAGTCAATAAACCTTTTGTTCAATTCCTAGCCGATACGGGTAACCTTACATCTTAAGTATGTGCCAGCTGTTCGTTATTACGGTAACATTTCAGAACATTTCCAAGGCTAACACGTCGTTACAGTTGCTCAAATAAGAATATCCGCGTTCAATAAATGTTTTAAGTACCAAATATTCCAAAGGAATCATACAATTTCCCATTGTATGTTTTAAAAAATTGTCTTTTAAATTACTAGCCTCTAGTGAGTATGTATTTTCATCAAAACTGATCAAGGATCCATGTATACATGCATTAAACAGGAAATGGGGCGTTAACAAAACTATATTTAATAATATGTGAACAGTTTTAAAATAGATTATTTGATCAATTTAGTGCTAGATCATTCCAGTATTAAAAGCAAAGTTGCTGTAGTTTGGTTGTAAAAATCAACTTCTTGTATCTGTGGTAGTTCAGTATTTAAAGCTATGTTTAGGTGAAATGGGTTCGAGTGAACCAGGATGACCTGAGTTGATTTGAGTTTGGTGTTTTATGGCGCAAAAGCCAGTTTTGGCTATACTGCGCCAAACATTCATAGGTCTGTGGTCTGGACGGGAAAAGAAGAAATTGGATGACAAGATGGAGGGTCGAAAATAGAGAAGGATCACTGGGGTATCCCGGGGTCTTGACACCCGTGTTTACCAAAGATAGTAAACCTCTTGGGAAAAGGAAAAGGTCACTATATAGGGTACCTCGGGATTGTGACACCCGTACCCACCAAAAGAAGGTGAGCCCCCTGAGGGGCAGGGATGACCTGTCTGTTGTTTGAAACTAAGCCACGAAAGGCTCCACAATTCAGATGCTATTTTCTTTTGACCATATTGGCAGCGGTAACCTAGTGATCGTGGTCAAGTTCTCGTGGCGGGAGTGTAGTGGTTTCAAGTCCTAGTACTACTGAAAACCCGCCTTGTAGAGGGAGCTGATGCGTATTAAATCTGTCGAGGTTTAATGTGCTCCCGTTGGTGTAATGTAGTAGCTAGGAGATGTGGAGTGCCAGCTCAGATTTCGTCCTCGTCACTAGAGCACTGTTCAAAATTACGTGGTCACCAACAGCTCCCGTGTTGCTTTATAGTGCCACGTTAATATAACTCTCACTCAGTGGCGCACACAAATATTTTTCAAGGGGGGGAGGAGTCCAGGATCGGAAGTCCACCATTTTCGTATCGTACCTCAGTACGCCGCCAAACATATTCTGTTGATTTGGTCGATTATGGAAACAAAAAATAATAAAGTCGCCCATCCGGTATAGTGGTTAGCGACGCTGACTTCTGTGCCGCAGGGACTGGGTTCGAATCCCGGAGAAGACATGGGTGTTTGTAAATGTATAGTGCCTGCGCGGCAGGGGGTACTCTAAATAGCCGTCGAGCCGCAAGTCCTCTCGTGTGGTTGGTGGAAGGGGAAGAGAGGCCAGAGGCCTCTGATCACCCCCAGAGTGTTCTCCCTCTAAATTGGGCGGAGTGGTATAGGTATCGGACCGTGGCTTGCCTTGTCACGAGTTCGAGCCCAGTACCACTAAAGACCCGCCGTGTAGGGCAGCGATGCACGTTAAATCTGTCGAGAGCTGAAACATCCTCCCGTTGGTGTGGTGTGGTAGTTAGGAGAGGGGGGTGCCAGCTCAGGTGTCGTCCACGTCACTTGATCATGGTTCAAAATTACGTGGTCCGTCGCCAAAAGCCCTCGTGTAGCTGAACAGTGCGACGTTAATGTTCAATCAATCAAACCCTCTAAATTGGGGTGGAATCGAGCCAAATCGTACTATTACCTGTATGGTGCTCAAAGCTACGGCTAACGACAGGCGTCACTTAGCCCTTTGCCATGATGGGCCTCGATCTGGCCTTCGCCGATCAGGTGGCATTAGTAACAACAACAAAAACAATAAAAAATAAATAACATTAATTAATAAAGCAGATTGGCAATAACAAATACAGAATTAATTTTTACGTTCCTTTTTTGCGTAGGATTATCAATCGTAGAAAAAATAAATCAAGGCCTATGGAGGGGAGACTCATGCCACCACCCCTTGTGTGCGCCACTACTCTCACTCATCCTTTCTGCTTGTGCATATTTATAAGCAGAGCTGATGTAGCCCGGTTACAAAATTAAACGTCTTGGATCTGTGATAGTCCAGTGGTTGAGGCAATGATTTTCAAATGAGTTCAAGTCTTCATTCTACTAGGAAAACTTGTCAGTGTTGCTTGAAACAAAGCCTAAAAAAATTCCTAGTTAGAAATGAGTCATGAACACTGGGTCGACGTTATTAAGTCCTAATGCTACTGAAGACTCACCGTGTAGAGCGGCGATACTCAACCTGCGGTCCACCGGGCCTTTTTAAGTGGCCCTGTCTGAGAAA
The DNA here is from genome assembly GCA_019973955.1 of Trichonephila inaurata madagascariensis. Lineage (NCBI taxonomy): Eukaryota > Metazoa > Arthropoda > Arachnida > Araneae > Nephilidae > Trichonephila > Trichonephila inaurata. The sequence continues at coordinate 41,123 of BMAV01009776.1, forward strand.
TGCATTTATTTATTGAAATTTGGCGGGAAATTCCGTGTTAAGAAATCAAGTATATCAGTTTTGCTTTTTATGCTGTCAAAATGTCGTATGGGTGCGAATTGATATTTTTTTCTTCTGATAAATGAAAAAAGAAAACATGGAGTAACGAGACCATTTTTATGAGTGGAACTATTTTTTAACTATCATTTACATCTTGCAAGTGAAAAATATTCGAAAAAAAAAATAGGATGTTTCAAGACGATTGGGAAGTTGATTATTTTGTAGTGAAAAACAAGCATGGATCAGCAACTGTTTGATTTGTCACAAAAGTGTTGTATTTAATAAATAGCGATAAACAGGAATCGTTCAATGACACTTTTCTTGGAAGATCTCTTTCAAGAAGATGATAAATAGCCTTTTATGAATATTCTTTACAACAGCAAAAAAGTGTTTTGTCAGTGGTAATGTCACAGCGGTAACAAAGGCACCCTATGAAATTTGTTATATTATTGGTAATGGTATGGAAACCGTTTTTACTATATAGAAATTGTGAAGGAGTGATTCTTAAAGGCTTTCAATTTAGAAACATTCAGTGATAAAAATAAAAAAACATTATAAAAAATAATAATTAAAAAATGTAAAATAGGAGTTTTAATATTTTGATCAATTTTCCACGTTTTAAAGTTTCTATGTTATCTTGGTCTTATAAAGCATTTTCCCCCAACCCTCCATTAATCCTGATGTTGTGTGGCCGCGGTAGCAGAGTGGTATGGGTATTGGATCGTGGCTGGCTTTGTCACGAGTTCGAGCCCAGTACCACTAAAGACCCGCCGTGTAGGGCAGCGATACACGCTAAATCTGTCGAGAGCTGAAACGTCCTCTCGTTGGTGTGGTAGTTAGGAGGGGGGGAGGGTGCCAGCTCAGGTGTCGTCCACGTCACTTGACCATGGTTCAAAATTACATGGTCCGTTGTCAAAAGCCTTCGTGTAGCTTAACAGTGAGACGTTAATATTCACTCACTCACTAATCCTCCGCGTGAAATAGCCGTAATATGTATGCGGCCCTCGTGAAGTGGAAAACATGTATGCGGCCCTCGTGAAGCAGCAAATATATGTATGCGGCCCGGCAGAACGAAAGGTTGAGTACCCCTGGTGTAGAGGATCTGATGCAGGTTAGATATATCAAGTTCTCTCGTTAGTGGGGAAGTTTGAAGAACGGAGTGTCCTCTCAGGTGTTGTGTCTTCATTACTTGAGAAACAAAATTAAAAAGTTCGCCTTTAACAGTCAAAAATGCGACGGTGATGAGAAAAATCAAATCAGTAGGTGTCATTCTCGTCATTTTGTCACGGTTCAACATTACAAGATCTTTTGCCAACACAATTCCAGATTTACTTCGTGTTTTGCGATGCACGCTAATTCTGTCGAGAGCTCAAACGTCCTACCGTCGGTGTGGTGTAGTAGTGAGGAGAGTGATGCCAGCTCAAGTGTCGTCCTCATCACTTTATCATGGTTCAAAATTGCGAGGTGCGTCGCCAATAGCCCTCGTGTAGCTGAGCATTAACTGATTGCGATTGTGTAGCTGAGTTAATATTCACTCGCTCACTCGTGTTTTTCGATGTCAATAAACAATCTATCAATCAATCAAGTGTGACACAAACTAAAATTGTTCGCGCCCGTACTCCGTTGGGCTATAAAGTAGTACAATTAAAACTCGAAATAAACCCAAGCTGTGATCTGAAATAAGTTTTCTCAATAAATTTCTCGAAGTAAAAATTAATTAAAAATGGAATAAATACTAATTTTTTAGAACAGCAGTTAATATTTTAGTTACGAGAAGTGAAAAAAATAACTTCATGAGAAAAATTATGTGTGTGGGTGCATTAAAAGGTTTTTGATCTTAATTTATTGTATTCCTTGTAAAAAATTTGTCCCCCCCCCTTTTTTTTTTTGTGCTAGCAGCTTACGATACGATCTAACAAATCTGTCACGGTACGCATTGAAATGATGGATTAAATATTTGAAGCTTATCGAGATATTTTCTAACCTTTCTTACAATCTTAGAATGCATCAGGTTAATAGATAACACATCTAAGTTGCATGATGTATTTTTATTTTATAACACAGTGAGGAATTTTCCTCATCGTATTTTCCTTGTAAGATTATACGATCTACTGATATTTTTAATACCATCGTACTGAATCGGATTTAAATGTTCAGTACTTTTAAATACGTTTCAGACTTTTAGATAAATTTCTGATTAAATTTGTATCCTTATTGAAATAATGAAACAATTTGTCATTGACCTTTGAAATTGTTGATAAGGCTACTCGAATCCAAAGTAGGATATGGAATTTCGAATCCGTTTTTAAAACATATGGAATTTTATAAGGCTACATTCTTGAATTTATGGACCTTAATGTTGAGTTTTTTTTCTTTTTGTAAATCTAATTGCTACGGAAATTTCTGCGGGTATATATATATTATAGAGAGGGAGGTTCTAGGAACCCTCAATCTCGTATCTGGCAGAAAAAGTCTATGGTGATGAGCTACGATGTTGATTTTTCATGCTGGTTGCGTGCTGCATTGCTATTACAGTAGAACGTCGTTTATCCGAAAGTTTATTATTCGGAGCGTCAAATATCCGGAACAGTGTTTTTTTTTTGTCAACAACGTGTACTGTTTATGAATATGTTTTCGAACAGCGCAATACTCAACAGGTGTTTCTAATGAGGCAAAAAGTAATGGGAAAACCCAAGGTCAGGGATATTTGGGGAATTTCAGTTGTGTGATTTGTGGTAAACATCTGCGTGGAATATTAGGTCAGTTTGTTTCCAAGTGAGGGGGTGTATACGTGCACGTACACACCCCCTCAATGAAAAAACGAAGGTGTACAATGGTACAGCGAAAAAAAAAGTGATTATTTTTCACAATAAAGGTAAAATTGCGACATTTTGCACCTATTTTGCTTTTTCTTCAAGCACGTTTCCCGCTTATGATGATTTTCAATATTCGTACAGTGTCTGGTTTCATATACTGCATAGATCGCATTCGGTTTTCGGTAATCCGAACAATCGCGTATCCAAACGGTGTCCGGTCCCAATTGATTCGGATAAACGACATTCTACTGTAGCTGTAAATCTAACCAGCAAGCCTTTAGTAATTTATCGTAACTTAAAACACATGATTTGGTCCCCAGTTAACAAATGATTAACTCGGGTATCACAACGCGAAGTGCCAGCTGATGCAGCCGAAGACCCTCTTTATAAAGGGGTTTAAATATGTCGAGCTAAAATGAGTGAGTGAATGTTAAAGTCGCACTGTACAGCTACACGACGGCTTTTGGCGATGGACATCGTAATTTTGAGCCATGATCAAGTGACGAGGACGACACCTGAGCTGACACCCCACTCTCCTAACTTACCACACTTTCGATAGATTTAACTTCCCTACACGGCGATACTGGGCTTGAACTCGGGACAAGACAGTCATGATCCGATAACTTGACCACTAGGCTACCGCGGCCACATGTCGAGCTTAAAGTCCTCCCGTTGGAGTGGTGGGATAGTTCGAAGTAGAGAGGGCAAGGTCAAGTGTCCTTTTCACTTGACCGACGCTCAAAATTACGAGGTCCGTCGTCAATAGCCCTCGTTTGTAATTGTCACTTTCGAAATTTTGGCCTTTATGTGAGCTTCCGTTTCGATTGTAAAAATAACATTGACGAGACTTCTAGTAATTCATCGTAACTCAAAATACAGGATTTCGCCGCCAATTGACAGATGTCTTACTAATATTAAGACGAAGCACAATTTCGTTGTAATAATGTACAAGGCCGATTCAGCCATTAGCAGACAATTTGTTTTTGAACTGTTAGACCCACATAAATGAAATTTGGTACGCTTGTTTCTTTTGTTAAGTAGTATTAGACTAAAAGTGGGTTTTGTGGAAGTCCACTTTGTGGGAGGGGGTTATACGGTTGCGTAAAAGATAATTCTACTTCAATTTTAAAAACTTAATACAATTGAACGCTTAATGCTGGGACTTGTTAGATATCAATTTTTATATATTTATGCATCATGTATGAACTAGTATACATGTAGCAGGAAAATGTTGAAATTAGGAATTTCATCAAATCCCTAAGGGAGATGATCAATTGACGGAAGATGCTAAAATAACGTCTCTTCAAGGTCATTTCCCTAATAAAAGTAAAGGATTTGAACAAATCCCTCATCTGTTTCAGTGAAATGATGAAATAATATTGTCAAGAGTTTAAAAGTGTTTATTTAACAAATATGGTGCATTATATTAAACGCAGAAGTGAGCAATTCAATAAACACAAATAGTCAATAAAATACAAATTATTTATTCGAAATTAATTAACAAATAATTAGAAAATTAGGCTGGTATTTTTTGACGTGTAACATCTTTCCTCTTGGTTGCTTACACAATAAAATATCAAATCCCTATGTTAATCCTATGGTGCCATTTTTGTTTAGATATGGGGTTGATATTTAGAGGATCGATTGCACTACCTGTTTGGTTAGGAAATACAAAGACTCGACCTCCCTCCCTCCCCACCCAGGTGTCTACCCTGGTACAGGTTTCCCTTGTACCCACAGCATTTTGCCAATGCAAATCCTGACTAGTTCATTTCATTATTGATCTGAAACATTTCAGGGATTTGATAAAATCACTTACTTTCATCAGGGAAATGACCTCGAATAGACGTTATTTTAACATCTCTCGACAATTGATCATATCCCTTAAGGATTTGATGAAATTCCTAATTTCGTCATTTCCCTTCGACATATATGTATACAGGATGATATACCCCACGAAACGGGCGGGTAACGGCTATTACTTTATAAACAAATTATATTAAAACTAGTCTGCAAAAGAATTGACGCCCAATTTTTTTATTTTGGAGAGAGAGGGAAGGGGGGGGCTATTTCTGGAATGTGTGGCTATCAGATGCGGGGATTACAATTTGAGAAATCCATCACGAAGTGTTGTTTGCTATCGGCCACTTTCTGCACCCTTTGTCCAAACTGTTTTCTCTCGTAACGATAATCTTAGATTTCTCCGGCGGCCTTGTGACTCCATTTACGATGTGGGCCAATTGGCTTTCCTCTGCTTATCGCGGTAATCAAAATCTCATTTTCCTCGCCTGACCCCGGGCCCTGAGCGCTCCACTGATCCTAACGGCTCGAACGAGTTATCACGGATGTGTTCACCGACTGAAGCCATCTATCTATTGAAAGTTACTGGGGTAGGCAGCCGATTTTAAGGCCGAAGTTTCTGGGTACACTCCTAGAGCTAAAACAATATATATATATAT
>BMAV01009776.1:56074-67349 GCA_019973955.1 Trichonephila inaurata madagascariensis
GCATTTTGCGAATGCAAATCCTGACAGATGTTAAAATAACGTCTCTTTTCAAGGTCATTTCCATGATGAAAGTAAGTGATTTTATCAAACCCTGAATTGTTTTAGTGAAATGATGAAATGAACTAGTCAGGATTTGCTATGGCAAAATGCTGTCCGGGGGAGAGACGCCTGGGGGTCCTAACCATACAGGTACTCCCCTAAATATCAACTCCATATCTTTAAAAAAATGGCTGACTTGTTCATTTCATCATTTCACTAAAATAGTTTGGGGATTTGATGAAATCACTTACTTACATAAGGGAAATGACCTCAAAGAGACGTTATTTTAACATCTTGCGTGAATTGATCATCTCCCTTAGAGATTCGATGAATGTCCTAATTTCGTCATTTTCCTGCTACAGCTACGCCAGTGGTCACAAAAGCGTTAGCGTTACCTCAAAAAGGGCGACATAAGTACAATCAATCAGCAATTATTCTGGTGGTATAGGTAATACAGATTTTGAGAATTGTTATTTTGGGATGATTTGAAACATAAATGCATGCTGAATTTCTTTGTAAGGCTGTTTTCGACTAATGTTAAAGAATAGGACTCAAATTCAGAATATTTTTTCATTTATAAAAGTACTCAAATATTATTATATTCTGGCTACACTATCCTTTAGAAAATTACTTATTTTATCACACTTCTCATTTTTAGACGAGTTTTGACACATTTTTAATTTTATAAAATGTGTTTCACATTTTTTTTCTCCTGTACCGTAATGCTAAATGAGCTATCCCTTAACATGTTAAAAGGAAAAACTAATTATTTATGAAATATTTTTAAATTTTAAAAACTATCTTATAAACAAATATATCGTCGACCTAGTTATCAGACTGCGTAACTCCACCGGTGTAACTGATTTGATATAGGAGTGCAACGCGCCAAGCGCTTTTTGGCGCGATCCCTTAATCCTTTTGTTTTGTCTACGCCATGCCTCAGTGCGCGCTCCGCTTTTAATTTATTCCTCGATCGGTGTAATCACTACTTTTTTTTTTATTATTTCATAATAAAACTAGATTTCGAAGGGAGAGCTGGTGGCAAGATTTTAACATAAAATAAATACAACAGAAAGTAATATTAATGTAGTACGCTTCCAGATATAAATTATTTACACTATTTTAAGCGTTCATTACACAAAATTTGTAACAATGTGTTACTTTTGCTGAGCAGAGATCCCTCGGGAAAAAAAAACTAACACTAATATACGTTATCCCCATGGCAACCACATTATCACACGATAAAAATATGTAAGTAAACCATATTGAAATATTATCGCCTATCTTGGTGAACATAAACAACAACTTAGCGCCTAGCCCTACTGTATCAAATTAGCATCCCATATGGAGTTACGTAGTTTGATAATTAGACCGACGATATGAGTTACAACGTTGTACAAATTTTTGTAAACATTGAGGCATTTTTTCTGTCCGAAAATGTGCTCCGCGTTAAGTTCACGCTCTTGGTAATAGGGCGAAAACAGCCTTAAAAAGTACACTTTGAAAATGGGTGCATAAACTTAAACATTATCATACATAAAATTCAAATTAAAGTAACTGGTGTGACTTCTGTTGTTGTAGATTGTGTGTGGATGACAAATAACTTCTAATAGAATTATAATATGTTACTTTTAGCAGAATGCAAGCTTAATTGGAGTCATCTGCCGAACGGTTTCTAAGCAATTATTTCTGCCGTGGTTCACTTTCTTTGGCAAGAGAGTTTGTGATTTGTTTCAAGAAACCGTTTTACACAGACGATGTTCTGACATACCCCTATTCCAGAACATAAAACACACACCACTTTGTCGCCTTTACCGATAATACCATGTTTCTCGGTCCACCAAATTTGAAATTCTCTGTTACACTTACTATCTTGCACTTTTTGTTCTTTTGCTGGACTAGTCATGTTAAATAACAGTTACAAATCGTAAATATAACACAGATAAATTTTCAAATACAATTGTATCAGTGAAATAGACTATTTTGTGTGTGTAGACAAACTTAACATCGAAAACAGTTGTTGCCTACGACGTTACTAAGGCAAGGCAATAACAAACGAGTGTGCTCCCTGCGACCGATCACTCGTGTTTGTTCGTAATACTTCATAGTGAACTTAGAAATTTTGAAATAAAATGCAAACCATTTTGATTACTGGCGTGCAAAAATATTGTGTCGCGTTCCACTGGCTCGCCCTCCTTGTTCTATTCTATAATTTCCCAACCCTTCCATTGAAATAAAAGTAGAAAGGTGTGGAGTGATTCACACATATTACCACATCATGTAAATCACTCCGATCGATATTCAGATTTCTGTCTGCGATGATTCAATCTCGTCCTGCAGGTGTTGCACAAAGGACACTGTCCTCTGCAATTCCAAACTATTTATGCTCTGTTTTTCGTGTGCGTTTTACTAGACGCAGTCAAAGTCAATACAGCTGAGGGCAATGTCGTATTCTTTTTTTTTTCTATGGAAAAAAGTTGGGAGCACTTGAGGTTGCGATTTAATCTAATTTGGCTGTAGCTTACGGAAGACTAGAATTTAAATGTGTAATTGAACTTTTCATGTTGAATGATTTGGCCATTTTGAACAATTTTGTAAATTACAAATTTTGAATGGACTAAATTCATGATGGTCACATGATAACGGCATTCACGTGTTTCCCATTGATTAAAAATTGACATACTAGTTGTTCAACTTGTAAAGTTTAGATAACATTTAAAATTTGATGATTGGGTAATGAGTTCACGTGTTAAAATTCTTCAAACAGTTTTCAAATTTAAAAAAAAAATACTTACATTATACGAAAACTTTTAAATTAAGTGTATTTTGTTGAACTATGTGCATTATTATATCGTTGACAAATATGTACTTTCTAAAAGAAAGTTTATGTAAAAAGCAAAAGTTGGCAACAGTGAAGCACATGAACTAATTGGCTGGAAACGCGTGACTTTATAGTATAATTATGACGTCGCATTAATTTATGAACTGATTGGCCGAAAACACGTGACTCAGTTATCATGTGACTATTACGTCACATGAATTTAGTCCCTTGTGTATCACTGTTTCTAATTCTTTATTTCGAACAATGCAAGTCTTGTGCACTTTTCATTTATGTATAAAATAAAGTTCCATAATATTTTGAGACCTAGACAAAATTTGTATGCTTACCGAGCTAAAAGTTTTATACTGGGAAGACATATCTACTTGGTTGTTAGTTATTTCTCTTTTTCAATTATGAGTAAAAAGTATTCGTAAAGTGAAACAAGTGTAAGTTTAATGTTGACTGACAATCAGCCTAATTGATTGAATATTGACGTCGCACTGTTCAGCTACACGAGGGCTTTTGGCGACGGACCACGTAATTTTGAACCATGGTCAAGTGACGTGGACGACACTTCAGCTGGCACCCCTCTCTCCTAACTACCTCACCACACCAACGGGAGAACGTTTCAGCTCTCTCGCCTACACGGCGGGTCTTTAGTGGTACTGGGCTCGAACTCGTGACAAGGCAAGCCACGAACCGATACCCATACCACTCGGCTACCGTGGCCATAACAATCAGCCTAAACATGGCTAGTTATAATTCAAAATTTAACTAATATTTAATACTTAAAATCTAGTTATGAAATCAGAAAGGCTATAAAAAAGTTTATTGCATAAAAGTAAAAATTTTCTATTATTCTAATATACAGTTAATCATTATTAATTAAAAAAAAACTATTGCATAAATTAACTGATTGAGTTGATTTTAGTTTAATTTTCATCCCTTTCCAAAACAATACAAGGACTATTGGCAACGTACCTCGTAATTTTTTAACCACAGTCAAGTGACGAGGACGACACTAGAGGTGGCACCCTTTCTCCATACTTCTACACCTCACCAAATGTAGGACGTTTGAGCCTCGTCGTATTTAACACGCATCAGCCCCTCGACAGGTTGACGCTGCAGCTTAGTGGTCATGAGTTTGAATCCTAGCACCACTGAAGATCCTCCGTGTTGGAGGGCGGATGTACGTTAAATCTATCCTGGCTTAAAGTCCTCACGTTGGTGTGGCGGAGAAAGGAGAGTAGGAAACCAGCTCAGGTGTCGTCCAAGTCACTTTAATCACGATTCAAAATTAAGAGACCAGTCGCCTTTAGCCCTCGAAATGCTTTGTAGTGTGATGTAAACACTCATTTGATCCTCGACAGATTTGATGTGTATCAGTAGCTTTTCTACATGGCGGGTCTTCAGTGGCACTAGGGGGGCTGCGGTGGCCCAGTGGTCAAGGTATCGGATCATGGCAGGCATGTCATGAGTTCGATCCCAGTACCACTAAAGACCCGCCGTGTAGGGCAGCGATGCACGTTAAATCTATCGAGAGCTGAAACGTCCTCCCGTTGGTGTGGTAGTTAGGAGAGGGGGGTGCCAGCTCACAGGTATCGTCCACGTCACTTGACCGTGGTTCAAAATTACGTGGTCCGTCGCCAAAAGCCCTCGTGTAGCTGAACAGTGTGACGTCAATATTCACTCACTCAGTGGCACTAGGACTCGAACCCGAGACTCGACAACGTTGGCTACGATCTAGAGACCATGACCACACAGCATCTGCGGCCACACTGAAGACGGTGTGCAGTAAACAAAATGAAGCTGTGGAATTCGCGCGTTTTTTACAATTTATTTTGTAAAATAAAGTAACAAAAATATAATAAGGACATTAATTTAATAATTATGAATTAAAATGAGATACATAAATTAGTAAAATAAAGGGGGAAATCGCGCGCGAAATTAAAAAATGAAAAAGACGAGTATACATGTATTTTTTTTCCCTTCAAATTGTGAAGAATCTTAAGCGATTTGCTTTTTATCAAGCCAAGAGCTTTTGCTAATTTTACTTCTATAATGCATGTATTGGGGTTAACACTGATTCATTAGCGCATTGGGGGGGGGGGGCCCCGGGCTCTCAAAGATCCTAGATTTTTTTTTTCAATTATAATCCTATGCATTAAGTACGTAGAATTTAAATATTGGTTACCAATAATGAATAGTTTATAATAATTCACATGTGCTATATATATATATATATAATTATTTATTCAATAATTAGTTTTTTACTGTTTTTCTGTTCTCGAAAACCGACATAATCAAAAGAATATATTGTGCGGCGTATTGGAGCATGATACGAGGATGGTGGACTTTCGAATTTGGATCCCCCCCTCTTTTGAAATATTTCTACGTGCGCCACTGCATTGATTCATGAAATTTTGAAATTGGGAAGAAAGATAAATTTATTAAATTTGTGAAAAGCATTATTTCAGCTTCTGTTTTACATTTCCTTTGTGCTTTAATGTACATTATTTTTCCTCCATCCAAAAAAAACCTAAAATTTTGGGCAAAAATAGTAGCAATCGGAAAACAATCAAGTTTCATATGAGGCTTTGGAAGTTTAATATTTTGACCTCATTTTTCTCCGAGTGTACGATGCGAAATATGCTCTCGAGCAGAATTTGTAATCTTTAATGACTCGTCAAATCAAACAGCTTCAACTCGGTCATTCTCCTTTTGCATCTTATAACTGTGTGCCTTTTGTGATCATCCAGTTCATTTGCATCAGGTGATTAACTCTCTTGAATTCATTTCGATTCACTATGCGAATGTGGTTTGCTTATTATAGATCTGCCCAATTAACGATTTCTGTGTCGATGTTACCGCCGATATCAAGCGAGATGATTCTAAGAAACTGAATTCGAATCGAAGAAATAGAAATCTTGAGCAATACGCATCTTGACTAATTAGGACAATGAAATGTTATTTCCAAACATGTTTTTTTCTATTGTTTTATCTTTTACTGGGGCATTTCATATGCATCTCATTTAAAGTAGTAGCTTTTGTTCTGACGTAATTGTAAATCACTTTTTCTCATTGGACACGGTGACCGAGCGATTATGGTCGTGAACTTGTGGCCGGCATCTTTTCTGGTGAAATCGAGTCCTGGTGCTGTTGAATATCTTTCGTGTAGAGCAGGGGTCTCCAGAGCCCGCGGGCCGCATGTGGCCCCCCAGTACGTAAGTTGCGGCCCGCTGAATCCTTAAAAAATTTCTTTAAATATCAGGTTTTTAAAGTTTTATTAATTTTGAAATTTATTTGAGGGGAAATTTATTTTTATATATAAATCTACAATGTATTTCCCTGTTACCTGTTCTTGTTTTAAAATAAATCCTTTTTGATAATAGAAATGTGCTTTGGATTAAAATAGATTTATATTTTATCAAGCAGTTACATTTGATTTTTCTATAATAAATTACTTTTTTAATGAATTCCGAATTGCATTATGCATATCCTTTACTATGGATGGTACATGATTCTCTGAGTGTGCGACTTTCATTTCTCCTCCTTTTCTATCTGGAGTGCCCAAAAAGCAAGAGGCAATCAGAGATGTTTTTTAAAGTTTAAAAAAAAAATATTCAGGATAACTAAGATAAAGGGCAATCAATGTATACTTAATCGTTTGCGAATGATAGCACAATCAAATTTCAACAATGAGTAACGAAAGATCAATTCAAAAGGAACACCGTAATTTTCAAGATAACGGCAACTGTAATATTTTAAACATTATTTGATCATTGCATTATTATATTATATAAAAACATTATTATATTATCTATGTCTGTATACATGAAAAATAATGAAAACAATAATTCATTCTGTTTTAAATTTTCACTCCAATAAATGTTTTTGTTTCCAAATCTGATATAAAGGTACATATTTTTTATATGCGGCCCGCGAGATTATGTTTTTCCGAAGTGGCCCACGAGGTCATTTGGATTGGCCACCCCTGGTGTAGAGCAAGAGTAGCTAACCCAAATCACCTTGTGGGTGGCCCACTTCGGAAAAACATCATAATCCCGCGGGCCGCATATAAGTACAGTCGAACCTCTATATTGCGAATTTTTCTATATAGCGAACTTTTTCGTGGAACCTTGAACATTTCACAATTTTCTTCGTAAAATAACATCTCTATAGCGAAGTGCATTTTCTATATAACGAACTTTTTCTTTTGTGATTCAATTTTTGTTCTCCCTATTTTTAAAATATTTCTGAACCTTTCAAGTTATTCTCTCTTTAACTCCTTTTATGGTGTGGTCATAAATCTTGAACTGTGGTTTTATTAGATCCTAACTGGCCGAGAGCAATAGAGTTCTGGACGTTTCATACAAGAAGTGCACCCTTTAACCCCCCTCCCCATTGTTCATTTCACTAGAAACATCTTCGATATCCCGTTTCACACTCAGTGGAGTTGTCCCGTGTTCCAGTTATAAAATAATGTGTGTTTAATATTACTTGTATGCTTTAAATTAGAAAATGTCCTTAAAATTCATTGATTTTAATATAAAATTATTTTAATGTTGAAAATACAGTGACACATTCGACATTGTTTTTTCTTGTTTTCCTTGCGGTTTTTCTTTCTTTTTTTGATGGGTAAGATGTATAAAATAAGCATGTATTAATTTTAAAAAAGGTGAGTAATTACATTTTTTAATATATTGTGTTTATGAATTTAAAAAATTGTTTTATGTGGTTTATATAAAGTAAAGATATGAGAACACACCTCTCTGTTTAACGAATTTTCCGGGATTTAGCGACATCGTTATATAGAGTTCCGACTGTATATATATATATATAATAGATTTAGACTTACTACAAACATTTATTGAAGTGAAAATTTAAAACGGAATGAATTATTATTGTTTTTATTATTTTTCATGTATGCAAACATAGATAATTTAAATACAAAAATGCAGTGATGAAATGTGCCTAGCTCTAGCGGTAAACAGCGCGATAAAGTTACAGGAATCGAGCGGGTTGCTGCAATGCAATACTGCCCACTTCTAAGAATGTATAAAAACAGAAGCAACGTGATAAAATAGAAACAGTTCTGGGGTATATATCTTACAAAACATTGAAAACAAAAATATTGCCCAAAATAATCGTATTTTGTAAAGTTGTAATGAATCCTGCGGGCCGCAAAATTATTGAAAGCGGGCTGCGGGTTGGCCACCTCTGATGTAGGACTGACGCATGTTAAATATGTTGAGGGCAAGGTAGCCCAGTGGTCATGGTCTTGGCCAGTGTGTCACGAGTCTGAGCTTTAACACAACTGAAAATTCACCTGAGGCTGATGCATGTTAAATATGTCGAGGCTCACTTGTCATCCCTGTAGTGTGGAAGTTTGGAGAGTTGGATGCCATTTCAGTGTCATCCTCATCACTTGACCATATTTCAAAGTTACGAAATCACGAATAACGCACTTGTAGCTTAAAAGTGCAATGTTGATAAAAAAAATTGTTAAAAGTTATCTGTTTTGTCTTCCTGAGGAAGCAGTGGTCAGTCGAAAACCAATTTTTTTTTTTTTTTTGACGAAAACCCGTGATGTGTAACTAATGGACTGAAAGTGATTCGGTTGAAAAGCCATTATGTGCTACCTACATACAGTTTTGAAACATGCTGTGGTCTTGCATCACATCAAGTAACCTGATTTTTTATGTTTCTTCTGAATTCGTACACGTTTGTTTTATGTAATTTTCTAATGTATTAAAATCCAATAAATGAAAAAGAGTGAATGTGTTGGTGAACAAAATGAGACCGTTACAAGCTCATAGCTCAAGTTTTCAATGATTAATAAGTTTTTAAAAAATTCAGTGATAATACTAAATATTTTTTTCCGGATGGCGGTAAATGGGAATATATTTGTTCTTATACTTTTCAAATCTTCACCAAACATGAACATAGAATTTCACTGGCGTAGCTAACTCTGAGGGGGAGCCCTGTAACAAAATTAATTCGGTGCCCTTTTTTAAATATAGGAGCCCTGTTAATGAGACTGTAGTTACATATGTGGGGGCCCCGTATCATTGATACGGCGGTAGCTACGCCCCTGATTATAACACGCATCTGCCTATAGTACAGCATCTTGTGGTCTCTTTAACCGAGTGGTCATGGTCGCGAATTAACCATCCGGACTTGTCTCTGCCGAGTCAAGGGATCAAGTCATGGTAACAGTAAGGCCTTGTAGAAGAGCTGATGGATACTTAATTTGTCGAGGCTCTAAGTCAGGAGTACTCAACCTGTTTTTCTGCTGGCCGCATACATATGTCAGCTATTTCGCGCGGGCCACATACATATGTTAGTTATTACGCGCGGGCCGCATACATATGTTAGTTATTTCACGCGGGCTGCAACATGAAGCTAAAAAGGGAAAGAAGGGGAGAAATGCTTTAAGACCAAGATAACATTGGAAATTTAAAATGTGGAAAATTGATCAAAATAATATAACTGTTTGCTTTTATTAATTATAATTTTTTATAGTTCTTATTTTTTGTCACTAACACTAAATTAGAAGCATTTAAGAATTGTAAGAAACACTCCTTCACAATGTCTGTATCAGTAAACGTTTAATATGATTACCAATAATATAACAAACTTCATAGGATGTCTTTGTTACCGCTGTGATATTACCACTGACAAAACACTATGTTGCTGTTGCAAAGATTATTCAAGAAAACCTATTCATCGCCTTTTGAAAGAGATGTTCGAGGGAAAAGTGTCATTGAATGATTCCTGTTTATTGGTATTTTTTAAATACAGCACTTTCATGACAATTCAAACAATTACTGATGCATGGGTTTTTTTTTCACTACAAAATAGTCAACCTCCTAATCGCCTTGAAACCATATATTTTCTTCGAATATTATTCGCTTTCAAGATATGAAGGATAGTTAAAAATTAATTCCACCTTTATAATTGTCGCTACTCCACTGTTGTCTGCTATCACTAATCGTAACCGTTCCAAATAGAAAAAGAATATCAATTCGTATCCATTCGACACCGACAGTAAAAAGCAAAAAATTGGTATATTTGATTTCTTGACAAAAGATTTCCCACCAAAAATTTAATACAATGTTTTTAAATAAGTAAATTTCTCAGAGCAATGAGGCTATATAGCTGGGCCACTAAAAAAGGCTCGGTGGGCCCGCAGGTTAAGTATCGCTGCCCTAAGTCCTCCCGTCGATGTGTGTGGAAATTCGGAGAGGAGTTGCCAGCTCAGGTGTCGTCCACGTCACTTGACCTTGTTTGAAAATTACAAGATCAGTCCCCAACGAGATTATAGTACGGCATAAATAAGTCCTCACACTAGCTACACGAGGGCTATTGATAAATGGACCTCGAGCCGCGGTCAAGTGACGAAGACAATGCCTGAGCTGGCACACCACTCTCCAAGCTTCCGAAACATTAGGACTTTCAGTCTAGTCATTTAACGCAAATCAATCTTTGTAAGTAATGGGTCTTTAGAGACATCAGGATTCGAAACTAGACTCGAAAGAAACAGTAGGCCGTAAGCTCATGACCCTGACATCGCAGCCTTATTTTATACAGGAAGGAAATAGTTTGATTTAACAGAAAATTGGGTAGCATTGTGATATTTATTACGATAGTGAAGTAAAAATAATCCTTGGGCACTCTTTTATTTGCATGGGATAGTGTTTCCAGTTCCGTCCTACACGAAAGCAGTCTTATTTGATAATCACAGCATAGAAGTTTCTTAAAAGAAAAAAAAGTTGATCTCGGAAAAAAAAAATTGTTTTTTTTTTAATTACGGCCAAAATGTTTCAGAAAAATTATTGCTTAAGGTATCCGACTACGTTCGGAACCGTGATTTCGAAAAACGTATAAATGGATAATATTTATGATATTTAGCGTCACTTAGATTTGAAAACGTATATAAAATTGGGTTATGAATAGCATTGCAAAAAAAAATTATTGAAGTACAATATTTTGACAAAAAAGGAACATAGAATGACACATTTTCAAAATAGTCTCCTTTTGTGAAAAATGCTTCTATTATAATAATATTTTGCCTGTATTCAGCTCAGACCTCTGTACAGAGGCTCAACTAGAATTTTTGAAATATGTAACTTTTAGAAGTCGGTTTATCCATGTTTTACGAAAACAGAAGGGAGAAATTTTAAGAAAATACGCCGATAATTATTTCAAATGGTTGTAACTCTGAAAATAATGTGAATTTTTCAAAAATCACATAGTTGAGCCTCTGTACAGAGGTCTGAGCTATATACAGACAAAATATTAATACAATAGAAGCATTTTTTACA
Organism: Trichonephila inaurata madagascariensis; assembly: GCA_019973955.1. NCBI lineage: Eukaryota > Metazoa > Arthropoda > Arachnida > Araneae > Nephilidae > Trichonephila > Trichonephila inaurata. Next base: position 67,262 of record BMAV01009776.1, read on the forward strand.
AAAGGAGAACATTTTGAAAAAAGGTTATTGTAAGTTAATTTTTTGCCAAAATATTGTATTTAAATAATTTTTTTTGTCATAATGTCCT
>BMAV01009776.1:68428-78941 GCA_019973955.1 Trichonephila inaurata madagascariensis
TGTGTCACTTAGATTAGAATACATGTATAAAATTGTTTTAAGGACATTTTGACAAAAAAAAAATTATTTAAATACAATATTTTGGTAAAAATTTAACCTAGAGTAATATTTTTTCAAAATGTTCTCCTTTTATGAAAATTGCTTCTATTATAATAATATTTTGCCTGTATATAGCTCAAACCTCTCTACAGAGGCTCAACTAGAATTTTTGAAACATATAAATTAAAAGCGGGTTTATCCACATTTTACGACAACACAGAGGGGAGCAATTTTAAGAAAAAAACGCCAATATTTATATTTCAATTGGTGGTAACTCTGAAAATGTGAATTTTTCAAAAATTCTAGTTGAGCGAGCCTCTGTAGAGAGGTCTGAGCTATAGACAGGCAAAATATTATTTTAAAAGATGCATTTTTCACAAAAGGAGAACATTTTGAAAAAAGATTATTCTAAGTTAATTTTTAGCCAAAATATATTGTATTTAAATAAATTTTTTTTGTCAAAATGTCCTTTATATATATAAAATAATTTTATGCATGTATTTTAATCTGAGTGACACTAAATATCATGAAAATTATCCATTTATGCACTTTTTTAAAATCACGGTTCCGAACGTAGTCGGATACCTAAAAGTGTAGATGGAATTGTTATCCTGTCTTGGTTTTTCCTAATAAAAATCAGTAAACAAGGTTTTGGTTGAAGCGCACTTTTCTCGAATTAAGACTCACCACAAAAACTTGTGAACTAATGAAGCTCAACCATCGCTTTCTACATCCGCGTGTTTTTGCTACTGTTTCACTCAGCAATAAACAAGCTTCTCTTCCCATCGGCGACAAATAGGCCTAAATAACCCTTCGAGTTAACCCCAAAATGGAGCTTCTACCTCCAGAGGATGACCTTAAAATTCCATGGCTCACTTTCGGCGCATGATTTTTGCGAAACGAAAGTTCACTTTTCATGTTGAAAATAAAGTGAAGGGTGAATTTAAGACATGGCAAATTTGGTTTTCTTGATATGTTGTTGTGCAGAATACATAATGAGTGTAGAAAAGCTAGTTTTACTTGAAATTAAAGTTTTCGTTTTTGAGCGTGTTTTATTTCAAATGTATTGTTTTGCGAACGTGGGTGTATTGTACCTCGCAAACTAGTTCCTATTTTTTTTATGGACAGCAGAATCTTTTCATGTACTGACTCAAAATGAGATTTTACTTTCCGGTTTTTCTTTTGTGTATTATGCTTTATTTAATTGATGTGTGATAGTGGTAAAACAAATTTTTGAATTAGCAATTTTTTCCTGTGCTTAAATATGACGAATTCACATTTCTGTATCGTGAAAAAAGAAGCACACCATCCTTGTAAAATATCATAAAATTCGCACACCTGCATTTTAAAGAATATTTTCCAACCAAGGCGGAATTCCATGTGAAATAAATTCCACTTTCATTAGTAGTTAACGCTGCAAAAGAGAGTAATCTGCACTTACACACACGGAAATGAGGCTCCTTTCCGAATCAGAATTATTAACCTTCGTCTTGGATTAGTTCTGAGAATAAATCTCTGAAAAAATAAATTTACCTAAAAGTAGAAAAAAAAGAAAAAAAGTCTTCTGTAGTTGAAGGCATTTTAGCCACCAATAAATTGTGACTAACCTAATTTCAAACGCATTCTTTTTTACGAATAATGAACACAATTTTTAAATATGTTATAACAATGTATATTCGCGTATTGGATTATTATAAACTCATACAAAATAATATTTTATGTATCGATTGATGTATTATGCTTTATATGAAATCAGAAATACAAAAAAAAAAAAAACTGATATACATAATGAAATATTAAATTTTACAGCAGTTAAGCTGAAATCTTTATCTCGAGAACTGTTTCTTTCTCATTTGGCTGTGGACGCGGTAGCCTAGTGGTCAAGGTAATGGACTCGTGGCTTGTGTGTCATTAGTACAAGCCCAATACCACTGAAGACCCGCCGTGTAGGGGAGTGATGTACGTTAAATCTGTCGAGAGCTCAAACGCTCTCCCGTTGGTGTGGTGTGATAGTTAGGAGAGGGGATGGCACTGCTCAGGTGTCATTCTCGTCACTTGACCATGGTTAAAGATGACGAGGTCCGCCACCAAAAGCCCTCGTGTAGCTGAACATTGCGACGTTAGTATTCACTCACTCACTCCTCATTTGGCTTTCTTAGCCCAATTTTGGTACAGGCCGCGATTACCTAGAACCATGGTCATGGACTCGGAGTGCCATGTGTTCGAACCTAGTGCCCCTGAAGGTCAACCGAGTAGAGGTGCTGATGCACGTGAAATCTGTCGACGTTCCAAGTACTTCTGGTTACGTGTCGTGTAAGTTTCGAGAAGAGCGAGGCAGCTCATGTGTCGTTTTCTTCGCTTGACCACGGTTAAAAATTACGAGGTCCGTCACTAATATCTCTCGTGTTTCTTAACAGTGTGACGTTAATAAACACTCACTCATTCTCTAGCCTCTTACTCTTTTGGAGGTCAAACTGTGTTTTCACATTTAAAATTTTTCAAAAGACAGCGCACATGGCAAAAGTTATTTAATGAAGTCGCCGATTTAGTAACCTTACTACGAAAAGATACTTATAAAAAGTCTGCTTTATGTAATCAGAGCTTGAAAAATATTCAATCGTTTGATGTACGAAATATATTGTTTCATTTTCGAATTTACTTATTAAGTTTTCGAAAATTTGATTCTTTACTCTGAATATAATGTGGTTATTAAAAATAAAAATGGAAACACCCGTGAAAAAAAAGAGACATTTTTAAATGCGCCTCGCAGGCATTAAAATATAATAATAGATACCAGTTTCTTTTATAAAAAGAAATGTATATGTTTTGGTAGTATGTGGTTGCTGTATTGAAGAGGTCTGTAAATCTTGGATTTAAATTGTAAAATGTCGGACCCCTCAAAATACCAAATTTTAGGAGTCCAACTAGCTGGAGCAAGTGTGACCGAAACATCTCAACTCTTATGCGTTTCTAAAGGTACTGTGTCTAAAGTCATGACAGCATACACACAACGCGACAAGACAAGCTCGGAAAATCAAAATAGTGGACAGAAAGGGAGGCTCGGTGAAAGAGACCGAGAGGTACTGAAGCGGATTGTGATGTCTAAAAAGCGAACAACTGCAGCAAAAGTGACCACAGAACTCAATCAGCATCTGGATTCTGATGCTAATTTCGCAAATGTTCTGTTTATGAAGATATCTTCCAACACTGTAATCATTCGTCGCCAAAAGCCCTCGTGTAACTGAACAGTGCGACCGACGTTAATATTCACTCACTCAACACTACAATCATTGACACTTGGTCAATGATTAAAGTGTTGGAAGATACCTTCATCCATGGTCGAATGTAGACCATTCTCGTGTCATAACATAATTTGCAGCCGAACATATTTTTATTATTTTGTCGACTGTCGGGAAAAAAAGTAAAAAATAAATTGCATAAATAATTAGCATTAATTAATAAAACAATGTTAATGATAAATTCTTAATTAAATTTTACGTACCATATACATGGGATTATAATCAATGAGAAAAAAATTCAAGAGCTATGGAGGACGGTCCTTACCCATGGACCCCTCCTCCCTTATGGGCGCCGCTGACACCGTGTTGACTGCAACACCTTGAAAAAAATTAAAAATATCCCGTACCCTGAAAAAGTCTCCCCACCCCTGGTCTAGAAAATCGTCTTTCACACTATTCCAATAGGAGGCTAGCACGCTTGGAGAACACTTGCACAAGCGTATGACTGTGATTGTATCCTTCTAATTGTCAAGTAAGGAGTCATGAATTGTCATGAATCTGTCGTTATACGGGTAGCCATATCGTGGTTTTCTGCTATAACCCCTCATCGTAACCCCGAAAGGAGGGATCACAGGGGTGAAGTATAGATAAATTTTAGCTGATCAGGTCCATCCTGTGATGCAAACTGTTTCCTGCAGGAGTTGGAATTTTTCAAGATGATAATGCACCTATCGATGAACTTGTCCAATTTTGGTTTGATGAACACGGGAATGCAGTTAAATATCTACCTTGACCTGCACAGTTATCCGACCTGAACAGTTATGGTCTATTTTCGAGCATTTTATACGGAATCTATATCCTCCAGCGGCATCTCTCCCAGAAATTTCACAACACAGTAGAACGTCGTTTATCCGAACGTATATTATCCAGAGCGTCAAATATCCGGACTATTTTTTTTTTTGTCAACTACATGGACTAAATATGAATACGTTTTCGAAAATTGCAATGCTCAACAGTTGTTTCGCGTGAGGCCGAAAGTGACGGGAAAACCTAAGATCAGGGATTTTGGGGGAATTTCAGTTGTGTGATTTGGTAATCACAAATGGTCAATGACGACTACAGGAAGGAGATTACCGACTTTGTCCAACCGATCCTAGGATTTCAAGAATGCGATGAAGAAGATGTAGAAACTGGATGGTATGTGATGCAGAAGACCGTGGATTTCAAATGCTAAATGATGAGATTGTGACTTCCGTTCAAGAAGAATCTGACCCTGTCGACGATGAAACAAATGAAGACGAGGACAACACAACGAAAGTAGCAAGGGTCCATCAAATGCTGACGCGTTTTCTGCGTTAGAGACAGCCATGGAGTGGTACGAACAACAATCAGAGTGCTATCATATTTTACTGCTTCTCAAGAGAATCAGAAGCCTTGCAGTGCAAAAACGAAGGTGTACAATGGTACAGCGAAAAATAAGTGATTATTTTCCTCAATAAAGGTCAAATTGCGACATTTTGCACCTATTTTGCTTTTTCTTCAAGCACGTTTCCTACATGATGATTTTCAATATTCGTAGTGTCCGGTTTCATATACTGCATGGATCGCATTCGGTTTTTTGTTATCCGAACAATCGCGTATCCGAAAGATGTCCGGTTCTTTTTGATTCGGATAAACGACGTTCTATTGTATCTCCATAAAGAATGGTACAATATTCAGCACTAGCATGAATCGATTTCTAAGCGAATCCAAGCTGTATTACATGCCAAAGGTGGTCCTACACCATACTAATAAATTATTTTTTATAAATCTAAGTTGTTTCTATTATTTTTTAACCACCTGTATATATTCTTCTTGATGGTTAAAAGTAATATTTTCAAAACTCCACATAGCGCTTTTATCTTTGATATTTTTTTGTATTCACAATGCTATACTTTTTAACTTCAGTATGATCTTCCTAATACTGAGTAAGGAAAATGTGTTTGTACCATGTTTATTTTTTTTTACTATAAGAGGAAAATGATTTTTTTTTTCTATAATTTATCCTTCTTTGGAAAATTGTATTATTACTTCTGTTCTTACTCTGCTGTTTTTTCCTCCGTTTTTCGTGAAGTAGAACTCCGATTTTATTTTGAAAAAATTATTTTATTTCTCGCATGGCTTGAAATCTTGTTATTTGCTTTGAAAATTTGACATGCCTGATCCAGATCTTTCAGTCGAAACGTTTGTTTAAAAAAGTGCATCATTAACGAATATTTTTTCTTCGTTGCTCTTAAATAACTGTTTACTACGATGTAACAAAAATATTTGGAATTATTTTAAAGGTACCATTTTACCTGTTTAACATCTACCTATTTTTATCGAAACTATTAATGATTCAATTTTTAGCTTGATAGAAGTAATGGTAGAAATACTAAATAATAAACAAAGGTTGTTTAATAATAAATTGCTGAAGTTTAATAATAAAACTAAGTTTTAAAATGGGTCATTTGACATGGCTGGTAAATTTAAAATTAAAGGTTTGTTGCTATTTATTCTTGCCCATCAAGCATTCATTGTAAACAAATCACGTGTCTCAGAATTTACGTTAATTATTAAAGAAATAAATTTGCAATGTCCTAATTTTTTAAACTTCTTTTAAAATATACAAAATTTTTTGACAAGTCTTAAAATTTAACATCGTTATATTCATCACCAAAATTAATGTCCTTCCCCCCGCCCCACATACACACTTAAAAAAGTGGCCGCTATAGTCGTGAACTTGCGGCCAGCTTTGGTTCTGTCGTATTATGGGGGCCGTGGAGACCTAGATGTTCGTGACCAGTTTGTCATATGTTCGAGTCTTTTTTTACCACTGAAGACCCTCCATGTAGAGGGTTTGATGCACGTTAAATCTGTTGGGGTTCAAAGCTCTCCCGTTGACAGGATCTGGAAGTTCGGAGAGGAGTGTAGCAGTTCACATGTGTCGTCCACGTCACTTAAGCTGCCTTGTCACTAGAATAACGAAGTCCGCTGCCAATAAACCCTCAATTCCCCCCCCCCTCAAATAGTTATGAACATGTGTCTAGCCTTCTTTCTGTTATATCGTAGGCTTGAGTCTTAGTACAACTAAGTACCAGCCGTGTGGAGGGTTGATGCTCGTTAAATCTGTCGAATTTGAAGTTCCTCGCATTGACGTGGTGTGAAAATTTGAAGAATGGAAATAATTCTAAAGTGTCATTTCAATGAGGTACAAGATCACGAAGTCGTGTTACTTCCCATTGTGACGTTGAAAAGTAGAAGCCGTAGAAGATCACCAGCCAGCTCAGGTGTCATCCTCGTCCCTTGACCGAGGCTCAAAATTACGGGTTACCTACCCAATGCCCTCGTATTGCTTTATAGTGTGACATTAATACAACTCTCACTCATTCACCCGGAAGAATATTCGGACAGAAAAACGTGTTGTTTTTCGTGTAACAATTTCTGGTGATCTATATTAAGTTAACTGTTTTAAGCGAATGAATTTCTGCTGCAGTCGAGCAGAACAGTCATAATTCATATTAATTGAATTTTTGCGTCCACATTTCCATTATGTCTCGACCGAAAAGAATTTTCTACGGGAAAAGTTAAATTATGGAACGCGTGTGAATATTTGGTGGCGCCATTTGTTAGAATGTAGGCTACGCAGTATTCAGTAACGGCATTTTTCTTGTCAGGAGAGTACAAATACTAGAGTTCATTAACCGAGCAGTTTAAAAATCCAGTAATGAATCAATATTAATACAATTTATCATACAGTGAACTCGTATTAAAATTTTATAGTTGAACTTTTTGGACTTTAAATAAAAGTTATCGAATTATTTGAAAATTATTTTTTTAAAATCGTTTGGTTTATTATTTTTATCACGTCATGGGCTAAATTCATGGCGGTCACGGGATAAGTACAATCACGTACCTTTAACTTATACATTTAATACATTTAACTTATATCTGCAACTAGACTTGTTGTCTGTTTATAAAATTTACATAAAATTTCAAGTGTGATAATTGGGTAAAGCTGGTCAAAAAAAGTATTAAGATTCTTCAAAAAGTTTTCGAAAATTAAAAAAAAATTCTTATAGGTCTATTTTTAAACAAAGTGCATCTTGCTTACTTGTGTGCGTTTTTATTGTTGACGAATACGTTCTTATTAAAAGAAAGTTTTTGAAAAAAAAAACAAAAGTTGGCAACAGCGAAGCATATGAACTGATTGGCTAGGAACACGTGATTGCAGTCATGTGATTATAATGTCATATGCATTTAGACCACTCTGTTTCATTTGTCATAAGATTTAATTTTAGTGCTCGACGCGATATTTCTTTTCTTTTTTATTGTAGAATATCGCTTAAAAATTTCTTGAATTCTTCAAAAATTGTTCAAAATGGGGTTTTTATGAAATTTTAAGTTTCGAAAAACTTTTGATTTTACTTTTTTGTACTAGTTCCTTTTTTTTCAAATCCTTCTATTAGTTAACTTCTCTTCGTATACGTATACATATAATCATGTCCAAGTTTTCAATCGTTAATAAAATACTTTCTGTTCATCCATTCAAGTTCAAATGTATTTTATTAAACTTGTAGTGGATGATATTTGATGTTAATACAGTTTTTTTTTTCAAATATTAATACATTAATTACATTTAATTAATGAATAAATAGTAACAAGCAAAAATAGTATTCGAAAAACCATATGTCAAACGGAAAAATGCTCGTTTTGTCCCTGTAGCGTAATGGATTGCACGTTGGACTTCTAATCCAAAGGTCGTGGGTTCGAATCTCACCTGGGATGTCCTAATTTCTGAGAATGTGATTTCTTTTTTACTATACTATTTTATTGGGATAATTTAATGAACGATTAAATAGTAACAAATAAAAACAATAGTTCAACACCCTATGTAGAGAGCAAAATGGAAAATTGCCAGGAAAACCGCTTTCTATTTTGCATCTTAATAGTATGATTCTGTCTTACGTATTTATATTGTAACTATTTAATGAAAAGTAACTAAAATAAAAAAAAAATTGTTGACCTAAGTAGGAATTTGCTTAAATTTTTTTTATATTACTTGTTTTGGTATAAAATGACGCACTTTATTAATGTAGCGACCATAGTGTATGAAAAGGTAACATGGATTCGTGATCACGAACAATTCTTGACACAGAGTGAGCTTTTTCGGGAATACTCTTGATCGTTTCTTGCGCAACAGGTTTAAAAACAGAGTTAACATTAATCTACATCCAAAAGAATTATTTTGACCCTATGATTCCTCCAAGGGTGAATATTCAAAGACCCGTCAAGAATGATTGAAAGAAAATAGGGATTTTTTTTTCTTTCTTAAATTTCGTTCCACTTCCTTGTTCTACGGCGACCCACTCTATGGAACGAAATGTTTCTTTTTGGCGCCCTTTTGACGTTGATGAGTTGCTCCAGCATTGCTTTTACTTCAGACATTCCCAAATGATTTTGTTATAAATTGAATTTTTTCTTACCTTTTCCATACCCCATTGCGATTGCGTAAAATAACTCATTTCTTTTGTTTGAATTGTAATTTTTGAATATTGTTTGATTGAAAGTGGGGAGTGGGGTGATGAAAAAATACTTATCTGATAAATAACTTGCTAAAAACTTCTTAAAATTTGTGTAATTTAAAGAAATACAGCAATAATTACATACAGTGAATTTCGTTTAACGCGAAATATATCGGTTAACACAAAATAATGCAACGGTCCCAACAAACTACCATGTATTTTCATGCATATTTTATCTCTTAATTCGAAGTGAAAATTGCTGAACACAAAAAAAAAATTTCCCTTCTGGGAATTGTAGGAGTTCGAAGTGTCCATCACCACCTGCCAAAGGGGACAGTTAGGTTCCCCCTTTGGGGTAGGAGTTCGAAGTGTCCATGGTATGACCGGACACAGCAGCTGCAAAAGGGACGATTAGATGCTCCTTTGCCCTTTGGAGTAGCGAAAAAGAATTCATTCTATGTCTGGGTGCGAAAGAGATTGGTCCTGTCTGAGTGTTTTTCTTTAAAATAAATGTTAATATTTAAATTTTAGGCCCCCGTGTCTTTAATTTAGTCCATGTTCATTCAGTGGTACCAAATATTATTGGCGCAGCCGATAGGATGCTAAGAACTTAAAATTTCGAACAATATACGGAAAACCAGCCGCGCAGGAATAGTGTGAAATGAAAAAGATGTGATTTTACATGTTTCGTAGAAAGGAGGGTTACTGTACATTGAAATACTCTCGGAATTGCCTATAACAATCCAATTTTGTTTATCTAAGCTACTTTCAGCCCGTACCCCTACAAACGCCACGCAAAAACGTCATCTCGTATCTATCGGCTTGAAATTTTGATGATGATTACATTGCAGTAGGAAAAAAAATCAGTGAGTTTGGTATACGTTTTATTTATTTTTCTATTTTAAAAGAATTTTTTTTACGAAAACAATGGCAAAGAGCTCTATAGGGAAAAGCAAATCGCTATTTCACTTAAAATGAAGATGGATATTCTTAAGGCTGATGATCAGACAGAACTCGAAAATTTTGTATTAAATTTAGTTAAGTTATAGTGAATGTTTTTGTTTCATTAATTTTTATTTAATACATGCAAATGTACATATCATTGTTAATAAAATGTTATCGAAAAAACTTTATTTTGTTGAATATATGTTTTTTGTAATATCTTTTAACATGCAAAAGTATTTCAGTCCCCTCAGTTTCGTGTTAAGGTATCCGACTACGTTCGGAACCATGATTTTAAAAAAGCGCGTAAATGTATAATTTTCATGATATTTGGTGTCACTTAGATTAGAATACATGTATAAAGTTGTTTTAAGGACATTATGAAAAAAAAAATTATTTAAATACAATATTTTGGCAAAAAATTCACTTAGAATAACCTTTTTCCAAATGTTTTCCTTTTGTAAAAAATGCTTCTATTATAATAATATTTTGCCTGTATATAGCTCAGACCTCTGTTCAGAGGCTCTACTATGATTTTTGAAAAATTCACATTATTTTCAGAATTACAACCATTTGAAATAATTATCGGCGTATTTTCTTAAAATTTCTCCCTTCTGCTTTCGTAAAACATGGATAAACCGACTTCCAAGTTATGCGTTTCAAAAATTCTAGTTGAGCCTCTGTACAGAGATCTGATCTATAAACAGGCAAAATATTAATACAATAGAAGCATTTCTTACAAAAGGAGAA
>BMAV01009776.1:85197-147930 GCA_019973955.1 Trichonephila inaurata madagascariensis
AAAATAATTGTTTAAAAGTAAAATAATTGTTTAAAAGTAAAATAATTAATTGAAAATTAAAATAATTAATTAAAAGTATGAAAATATTTTAAAGAATGCTTTCCGAAACGGAGATGTGGCCACGGTAACCTAGAGGCCATGGTCCCGGACTCATGGTGGGCTGCGGTAGCCCAGTGGTTAAGGTATCGGACCATGGCAGGCATGTCATGAGTTCGAGCCCAATACCACTAAAGACCCGCCGTGTAGGGCAGCGATGCACGTTAAATCTGTCGAGAGCTGAAATGTCCTCCCGTTGGTGTGGTGTGGTAGTTAGGAGAGGGGGGGCCAGCTCAGGTGTCGTCCACGTCACTTGACCATGGTTCAAAATTACGTGGTCCGTCGCCAAAAGCCCTCGTGTAGCTGAACAGTGCGACGTTAATATTCACTCAAACTCAAACCCGGACTCATGGTTGGAGTGTCAGGATTTCGTGACCCAGTTCCATTGAAGACCCGCCGTGTTGAGGGGCTGATACACGCTGAATATGTCGAGACTCGAAGTCCTCCCGTTGGCGTGGTGTGGAAGTTAGAGGAGGTTGGATGCCAGTTCACGTGTTGTTCCAGTCATACTTTGACCGGAGCTCAAAATTATGATTTCCATCACCGATAACTCTCGTGTTCCTTTATGGTGCGATGTAAAATAAAATCTCAAAATCTCAGGAACGTTTTACAGCTAGGCTTCCAAATTTTCACGCAGCGTTTCATGCGAAGTTTGAATGATGTACCGAATTTGGTGTAGTCATAAAGTTGCAAAGCTTAGTGTTATGAACCCATTATGTTGCTCTATTGGGAGTATTTAATGCTGTCCAAATGTTGCTCGGAATGACAAAAGAAAGAGGTGCCATCTGATCGAGCTTCTAAATCATGATGATCATTCTGGCAGTACTTTTCGTGTAGCTTAAAACAAAATTGATTTAAACCATTTTGTGATTTGAATGAATTTTATCTTTCTTACTCGGAAAAAATAATCCTCAGCAAAAAAGTTCGATTAGTTATATCTGAAGCTAACAAAATTTAAATTACCGTAAAATCCGGCTACCTATACTTTCAAGCTGCAATTTTTAATTTTAAGTGGAATCACCGTATAACGCGCATTCCCTTTTTCACGAAGAAACCTGAAATGTTTATGCGCAATGCTCTAATGTTTTGAAATAATTTATTCGAGGTATTATTCCAAGTTTCAGAAGAAAAAAATAGTATATACTTCTAGAATTACAACCCTTTAAGTTCATAAGAAATGTCATTTCTTTTAAATAAACAGTATTTCAATATATGCAGAAGCATAATTTTTTCTATGTCATCTTTTTTTTTAAAAAATTTTACAGCCATCGCTTTTGTACCTGGCTTACAACACTCACCCGAATATTTGGATTTTTCTATTAAAAGGGCACGTTATACGCCGGATTTTACGGTATTTATGTATAATGTGTGTATGTTCCAAGATATTTGAATGTATTTCATGCGTGTAATTTTAGCACACTTAAACGATTGTTTTACGTTTTTCTTAAAAGATGCGATTGTTATGTTTGATTTTATATTACATAACATTCACATTAATCATAATTTCTTTTTTTTCAGGTAAGTTACATATTCCTGATGGATTATTATTGTCATTGCATCTCATGTGAGTCATCAGAATTTATTAGTCTTAGTTCTCATTTCTATACCCGGCGTATAACGCGCACCCGTTCATTTCGACCTTAATTTTTGTGTTAAAAGTGCGCGTTATACGTCGGATTTTAAGGTAATATATATTTGAAAAATTAAATGCAAATTTCTTGGTCTATTTTCAATAATACTATAAATTACTCTTCGGAGCCATTATGTGTCAACTTTAGACTAATGGTTATGGTGACGGCTCATGTCCAGAATTCAGTCCCTAGAGCCACTGAAGGCTCGACATGTAGGGGGCGATGCACGTTAAATCTCTCGAGGTTCAAGCTCCTCCCGTTTGAGTGATGTGGTAGTTTTGAGAGGTGTCGTTTTTGTCACTTGTTCAAAATTACGAGGTCCGTCGAAACTAGCCCCCTTGTTGCTTTATAATGCGCCGTTAATAAGACACTCACTCGAAACTATAACCCTCTCCACAGACGATTCAGTGCAAATTTGATGAACTGATTTTCGAAACCCATCCATTTTCATTGCACCTGTTGATTATGGAGAGGAAATTTTTTAAGGTATGGGCTGCGACGACTTAGAAAGGTTTGTTAGTCGACCACCCAAAGAAGTTTAAAACTTGCTCAAGATATAAGGAAATAACTTTTATGGCTCAGCTTTTTTTTAATATGTACGATTTCGTATAATCTGTTAAATATAGTGAGATCTTTAGCGTGAGATCTTTTGTGGAAAAAGGGTAAAATTCAAATTTGGTCTTCAGCTTATCTTTATTGTAGAAAAAAGTCTTTTTTTTTTTCTACATCCTATGCCACACGTCACTCACAAAATCTAATATCTGCTGACCAACGGTCGAATTAAATTTGAATTTTTATTTAGATTCCTTTTATTATTCATGGTTAAACATTGGAGCGTTTTTAAGGGGTGGGGTACCTGGGTTCAGGGTCTGCCCTCATTCGTGACTCGGTCTCAGTAAGATCCTGATCCAAAAACAAAAACTTTAATTATCAAATATTTTTCCCGGATATATTATCCGAAAAACTGAGAAATTTGAACTGTATGCCATTTGTCAACAGTGGCCACACAAGACTGCATTATTCTATTATAACAATCATCTGTGTTTAGACCAAGGTCGAGAGTGAGTTTGTGCATAGGTTTGTGAGATTGTGAGTCACGCACATTTATTAGTTATGGGTTGCTGTGTGTATGAGTATGTGGCTCCGTATGATATGTTTTCTAAAAAAGGGTCAAAGGTGGGCCTACTTTCGTGTAGGAGTTCGGGGCCACATGATACCTTAAGACGTTAATGGCGATAGGAAATCAAATTTATAAAGCATATGCATATTCAAGAATTAATGAAATTTTACAATACCTAATAATTAAGTAATATTATAATACCAAAAATTTAAAAATAAGAAACGTAAAAAGCACAGATATGTATTCAGGAATATAAAACGAGTTTTACCCCTTGGAAAACTTTCCAATTGTGTTCTAAAAAAACATGCTTAAAAGAGTTTTATTTTTTTTTGCTTGATCACTCCTTAGCTGAAAAAAAAATATTCTTTGGATGTCTTATGACTATATAAATGATAGACAGTGGTGCAAACAAGGGGTGGGGGTGGTCCACGGGTCCAGCTCCCTTCCAGCCTGTGATTTTTTTTCGATTGATAATCATATGTATAAGATGTGTAAAATTTAATGAAGTATTTGTTATTAACAATTAATTTTATTAATTAATGCTAATTATTAATTCAATAATTTATTTTTTTACTGTTTTTATGTTTCCAAAATCGACAAAATCAAAAGAATACATTTTGCGGCGAATTGAGGTATGGTGAGAGAATGGTTCACTTTTGTCCATGGACCCCCCTTCCCTTCCCCCTTGAAAAAGTGTTGTATGCGCCGCTGTAGAGAGATAATAAAAACAAATATGTATTTAAAAAAATTCAAAGTTATTTTGTGAAGAATGAAAGAGTTTTTTTTTTCAGGGTCACTAGGGGAGAGAGAGAGAAAGGGAGGGCTTAATGATATATTCTTTTTCATAAAAAATATTTCATTAACTCTGGCCTATTGTTATTGCAACGGATAAAGCGATAAAATTCGAATTTCGTTGCCACTCGTGGTGAAGTAGTCTTCGAAAGAAATTATGTTTATGTCATTGCCATTCAGTCATTCATCACGCTAGACACGGAATCGTTTGGAAAAAAAATGAGAGAGTGCTTTCGCTTTCGCTTCATATTTCACAACAGGATATGGCAACGACTGCGTCATTCAGTCTGACACAGGGATTACATTTTAGGCAGGAAAAAGCGGGCTGTGTAATTGCGTGTCACTTATCCGCTGTATTGGGTCATACTATATAGAAATTTTCGGTGATTGATCGTACTATGATTAATCGCTTTGCGAATCTTTTGTGTGTAATTTTTATTAATCATATTCATTAGATATTTCCAGCCGCTCTTTTGAGGAAACCTCTTTGGGTTTAATAAACATGTTTCTCATCCTTGGAGTAGATATGTCCGACTCTTAGCCTCAGAATTAATTCTGAACTGACTAAAAAAAAGTAATTCATTAAAAAAAAAAGTGTGTGTGTACTTATGTACGCACGTAAGAGAAGTTATACTTCTTTAGCGTAACAAGATTAAAATCTTTCTAAAATTCTTTAACAGGGCAAGCTGGGCCAAGGACGAAAGGCGGTCACGAGCAGAGTTGAACGATATTAACCTTCAGTCAATCGGACCAGCCAAACCTGAGATAATCACGATTTAAATAAATTTAAACACCCCCGCACAGTGACAATAGGACCAATAATATGGGGAGGGGTCGAAGGCGGGAATGATCTGTCCCGTTCTGCATATTTCTTGACAAAGCATTTTCGTATCCGTTTCTACGGAACGCAAAGCAAAGGTTAGCTGACGCGGGGGTATAGCTCAGTGGTAGAGCATTCGACTGCAGATCGAGTGGTCCCCGGTTCAAACCCGGGAGTCTTCTTCAGGGAAGTGAAGAGAAATTTTTTTAGAATTTCGAAGGCGGGAATGATCTGTCCCGTTCTGTATATTTCTAGACAAAGCATTTTCGTATACTTTCCTACGGAACACAAAGCAAAGGTTCGCTGACGCGGGGTATAGTTCAGTGGTAGAGCATTCGGCTGCAGATCGAGAGGTCTCCGGTTCAAACCCTGGTGTCCCTTCTTCAGGGAAGTGAAGAGAAATATTTTTCTGAGAATTTCGAAGGCGGGAATGATTTGTCCCGTTCTGTATATTTCTAGACGAAGGATTTTCGCATCCGTGACGGTGTAAAAATTTACCCTCATCCTATTTCTCTAACACCCCAAAAGAAGTATAACTTCAACTATTTACTGTAAGATGTAGTCATGAGCTTTCTAAATCAGGGTGTGGATCGCGTCAGACTGACCACCTGACAGAAGCATCTCCTTATGAACCTCAGCGGCCAAGGTCATTTATAGTGAGATGGGCACAGTAGGCCTTGACCCTCTTGCGCTGTTGCGCCACTGAGTTTAGTTAAGTAATAACGTACATAAGCCAAGTACATTTATTTAAAAGTTTACGTTTAATATAAATTTTTTTTAATATTAAAACATTTGTGAAATATTTCCCTTCCCCTAAGGTGCCTTCTCCTTGATTATCTACGTGAGCTAGAGGTGTAGGATTAATGAAAGAACTAGAAGATTCCATTGATCTTAATTTGACTTTATTAAGACCTTCCAGTACTTAAACATTTAACATATTAGATAATAATATATGTGAGAGAATCTACGATGACAAAACATACAATATCAATAATACAGAACTAACGTAACGCGGACCACTATCAATATCTAACCCGCCTAATCTCAATTCCAATAATATCACGAGTCCTAATATTAAATAGTCAATCCTACCTTGATCCGATCGCCGATCTAATCATAAGGGAGTTGCGTTGTTACTCGAGTGCAATGGTATGCACCTTGACCTAATGGCTCTATCTTCGGGATAACCTCTGTTGGCTGTCACTTCACAATCGAATCACTCTGTATCATAACATTACCCAAATTGCCATCTCACTTACTCAAACTTCTGATATTTAAAAGCTATCTAATTTGTATCTTATATTCACGTTTCACTTATTTGGTTTTGGTTGGAAAAGAGTTGCCATTAATCCTGGCCCCAAAAGAACCCAAAGGACATGTTAATGAAAAGACGCGTGAGCCCGTCACACATTTTGATAAAAACTTTTTTTTTAATACTTGAACGTGGACTAAATCCATGTGACCTCACTGTCACATAACGACAAACAAGTGTCTCTAGCCAATTTTGTTCATAAGTTCGTGTGACGTCATAATCACACGATAAATGTAATGTTTCCACAGCTATCCAGTTCACGCGCTTCGTTGTTGCCAACTTTTGCTCTTTTTAGAAATTTTCTTTCAAAAAGCACATTTATCAACAATAATAACGTACATTACTAAGAAAAATATATTTAATTAAAAAGAACACAAATAAAATCATCTTTTTGATTAATGTTTTTTAAATATATTTGAGCATCTTTATCAATGGCGTAACGCGAAACCCCGCATCGCGGGGGGGGAGCCTGATTACCGCTAAATACCTACCCTTTGTAAAATCCGATTTAGGGGCCCAAAACCAGACTTTGCAGGGGAACCCAAATGTTCTCCGTTACGCCACTGATCTTTACCCAAGTATGAAATTTGAAATTTTATCTAAATGTTACAAATATAACATCAAGTACATGTTTAATGTCTGTTTTATATTCAATGGAGATCACGTGATCACGTGGCCGCGGTAGCCGAGTGGTATAGGTATCGGATCGCGGCTTGCCTTGTCACGAGTTCGAGCCCAGTACCACTAAAGACCCGCCGTGTAGGGCAGCGATGCACGTTAAATCTGTCGAGAGCTGAAACGTCCTCCCGTTGGTGTGGTAGTTAGGAGAGGCGGTGCCAGCTCAGGTGTCGTCCACGTCACTTGACCATGGTTCAAAATTACGTGGTCCGTCGCCAAAAGCCCTCGTGTAGCTGAACAGTGCGACGTTAATATTCAATCATCATCACGTGATTGCCTTTATCATGCAACCGTCACGAATTTAGCCATTCAGTTTCTAAAATTGTGAAAATAAGTGTTTATATTTGAAGTGCGAGGAAAAATTACCTCGCCAATAATTTTAACTTGCGTTTATCTCAGCAAAGCACTCCACACATAAAAAGATAAGATTTGAGTGTCTCGCTTCAACGACAATTTCCTTA
This sequence comes from Trichonephila inaurata madagascariensis, assembly GCA_019973955.1. Classification (NCBI taxonomy): domain Eukaryota; kingdom Metazoa; phylum Arthropoda; class Arachnida; order Araneae; family Nephilidae; genus Trichonephila; species Trichonephila inaurata. The sequence continues at coordinate 92,108 of BMAV01009776.1, forward strand.
ACGGAAGGTTCTGGAGTGGTTAGTTTTGAGACACGCTAATCTGCGTGCTATCGATGTTTGAGTGCGGAAATATTTATATAATTGATTGCTAGCCAAAGGAGTGGCTTTTAAGAGTATTCAGCATCTGAATAAACATATTTGTCTGACTGAATTTCTCTCTTACTAAGATTTATTTTGTCATAAACAGGTTACTGATTTTTTTCCCCTACGCACGTGTGTATTTTTTATTGCAAGCTTAAGTGCTGCTGGGTTGTAAGAAAATGTATTTAACATCACTAATTATCCGAAGTTTTTTTCTATCTTTCCTTATGGATTATTGAGTTTACAGTACTTGAATTTATACTTTCTCTTACAAAATGGTAACATTTAATTTTACTAGAGTTTATTGACTGACAACGCACACAAAGATCAGGGGTGGGCATTAAGTCGATCACGATCGACCAGTGGACCGGCAAGACATTTTGGGGTGACCGCTTGAAGACTAGGAGATAGTAAATATATACCGATATATTCCAGATTGACAAGACAGTATATAGACTAAGTCTTTTAGTGACTATAATTACAAAAACTAACTTTAGATGAACATGTTTTATTCTTCGATGTATTTTGAAAATTGTTTGTTAAATAAATGAATCATTTGATATTACATTTGTAGCTAATATTATTGTTTGTTTTAAACGCGGTCTTAAAAGTGTAAATTTTTTAATTGTAGTTGTCTAGATAAGGAACATGTTTATTCCGTATTTATTATTAAGTTATAATAGATATTGTAGATATTTTTCTTAGCTCGCCCCAACTATGCTAATAGGTGGACCGCAACACCTGGAAAAAAAATTGGCTGTAGCCCTTACCCTGGAAAAGTTGGCCCACTCTTGGCTAAGAAGTTAACTTCTTGTACTTTTTACGAATTACTTAAGGTATCCAACTACGTTCGGAACCGTGATTTTAAAAAAGCGCATAAATGGATAATTTTCATGATATTTAGTGTCACTCAGATTGGAATACATACATAAAATTGTTCTTAGGACATTTTGACAAAAAATAGTATTTAAATACAATATTTTGGCAAAAAATTCACTTTGAATAATCGTTTTTCAAAATGTTCTCCTTTTGTGAAAAATGCTTCTATTATAATAATATTTTTCCTATATATAGCTTAGAGACCTCTCTACAGAGGCTCAACTAGAATTTTTGAAAAATTCGCATTATTTTCAGTTACCACCAATTGAAAGAATTATGGGAGTTTTTTTTTTCTTAAAATTGCTTCCCTCTATTGTCCTAAAACATGGATAAACCCACATCTGAGTTATAATTTCAAAAATTCTAGTTGAGCCTCTGTAGTGAGGTCTGAGCTATATACAGGCACACTATTATTTTTTTTTACATTTTGAAAAAAGATTATTCTAAGTTAATTTTTTGCCAAAATATTGTATTTAAATAATTTTTTTTGTCAAAATGTCCTTAAAACAATTTTATACATGTATTATAATCTAAGTGACACTAAATATCATAAAAATTATCCATTTATGCGCTTTTGCAAAATCACGGTTCCAAACGTAGTCGGATACCTTAAAAGTGATTAAGAATAGAATAGAGAGAAATGTCTCCCCATTAGAATTATTCTTAGTTTGTGGTAATTCGCGCGCGGATGAATAACTAAGTACGGGAATGGGTGGCGCACACACAACATACACAAATACACATTAACTCTTGTATCATGGGTTACAAATTATCGTTAATATAGGATGAATGTGATGACGAATGCAACAATTGTTAAATTGTACCCTAAAACCATTGCTTAAAATTCCAATATTTATGAAACGTTTTGAGTTAAAAATATGGCAGCGGTAGCCTAGTGGTCGTGCTCACTGACGTGTGGCCGGCGTGTCATGAATTCGAGCCTATTGTGCCGTTGGAGACCCTCCCTGTAGAGCAGCGGTACTCAACCTTTTTTTCTGCAGAGCCGCATACATATGTTAGCTATTTCACGCGGGCCGCAACATGAGAATTAATGGAGGAGGGAGGAAAGAGAAATGCTTTAAGACCAAGATAACATAGAAAATTTATATAAAATGTGGAATATCAAAATATTAAAGCTCCTAGTTTGCTCTTTTTAATTATAATTTTTTTATATTTTTTATTTTTGTCACTAATTTTTTTAAAATTTGTATCATTCAAGAATCCCTTCACAATTTCTGCATCAGTAAACGGTTTCATATGGTTACCAATAATATAATAAATTTCATAGGGTACCTTTTGTTACCGCTGTGATATTACCACTGATAAAATACTTTTTGTGTTGTAAAGATTACCTCAAGAAAGCCTATTTATCACCTCTTGAAGGAGGTCTTCGAAGAAAAGTGTCATTGAATTATTCCTGTTTTTTTATTCCTATTTATTTAAATACAACACACTTTCGTGACAAATCAGACAATTACTGAACCATGCTTGTTTTTCACTACAAACTACTTCTCAGACGTCTTGAGACAATCTATTTTCTTCGAATATTTTTCGATTGCAAGATATGAAAGATAGTCAAAAATTAGTTCCACCCATAAAATGGTCTCTACTCCACTGTTGTCTATTATTACTAATCAGAAAAAAAATATCAACTCGCATCCATACGACATCGACAGCAAAAATAAATTTGATATTTGATTTTTTAACAAAGAATTTCCCACCAAATTTTCATGAATACATGTGATTTCTCAGAGCAATGGGCCATGACTGGGCCACTTAAAAAGGCCCGGTGAGCCGCAAGTTGAGTATAGCTGGTGTAGAGGAACTAATGCACGTAAAATCTGTCGAGGTTCAAAGCCCTCCCGTTGTCGTGGTGTGTAGAAGCTTGGAGGACGGGGATTGCTACTTGACCGAATCTCAAAATTACGAGGTCCGTCGCCAATAGCCCTCGTGTTAATTTATAGTGCGACGTCAATATAACACTCACTCTCTCCATTTGCAAATAATTATCTTAAGTCATCTCGTACGCGCTCGAACTTCATAGCTATGGTGCCTGTGCACGGAGTGGCAATCTCCGACTTCCGCCAATATATGTTGTGTGTCATATCGATCCAATTGACATTGTACTTGAAGCGTCGGAAGCGGGAAATTCTTCGGAAGTTTGGCACTACTTCTCGTCATGGAGGTCGTAGTCCCTTTACGCACTCAGGAAAAAAGATAAGGAACTGCAACGGATGCGGATACGCGGTTTCCGTCGAATCTCACGAGGCTCCGTTTTCTTTTCGCAGGCGAGAAATTTTTTTTTCTTCCTACCTCTAACCCATTTTTGCGAAAGCGTTTAACACGCGTAAAAAGCCTACTCATCGGGCTTCATCCCTGTCATAAAATGACAAGTGTAAGGTTTCACGCTGTGGCGCTTTAATCATTTAGTCTAAGTATAGCGCGTTTTTGAGGCACTTCGTTTTGGGAGTTCCTGCGTTTAATCTAATTTATATTCTGCTTGAATGACATCGTGGATGGTATCTTTATACGTTGTAATGCAGAGGCGTTTTGAGTACAGTTTTTGAAGATTTAATTATATTTATGTGTTTATATAGATCGAATTTTTTTCCAACAGTTGCATTTGGGGCTGCCGTAGCTTAGTGGTTTAGGTAAAAAAAAAAAATCCGGAGCCGGCGTGTCATGAGTTCGAGCAATAGTGCCTCTAAAGACCCTCCGTGTTGAGAAGGCAGTGTACTTTAAATTTTGTCTTCGTTCAAAATCCTTTCTTTAAGGTATCCGACCATTTTCGGAACAGCGGTTGTGCAAAAGCGTACAAACGAATATTTTTTTAATATTTAGTGTCACTTAGATTAGAATACACCTATAAAATTGTTTTCATAACACTATTACAATAAAAAATTATTTAAATACAGTATTTTGGCAAAAAATGAAAGAATTACCTGTTTTCAAAACATTCTTCTTTTATGCAAAATGATTCTGTAATAATAATAATAATATTTCGCTTATATATAGCTAAGAATTCTCCAAAGGGCCTAAACTATATATATCATGTATTGGAGTAATTCTTAAAGATTGACAAGAGAAATGTAAAGTGCAGCCGCGTTTATCATATCATATCATATTTTATTCCAATGTTCAGCAAAACAGCCCGTACTCCAAGCCATGACAGAGACAAGTCCGATTTCAACGTCCAGTTCGTCGTTCGTCCACGTGTTTTCAGTAAGTCCGTCGAAGTAGAAGTCAAAGTACTTATGCGGGAGTTGAGTTGTTGAGTTTTTCTGGTAGGAAGTTTACCCCAACTGAAACATGAAGGGCTGGAGATTCATCACATATATATGTATAATTTTTGAAAAATTCACATTATTTTCAAAGTTACTGCCAATTGAATTAATAATCCATGCTTTTTTTGCTAAAGCTTTTTCACTCTGATGTATTAAAATATGGATAAATCCCCTTCTAAATTATATATTTCAAAAATCTTAGTTCAGGCTCTGTGAAGAGGTCTGAGATATGTATAGACAAAATATTATTGTTATAGAAACATTTTTCATAAAGGGAAAATGTTTTGTGAAAATAGGTAATTCTGCATTCATTTTTTGCCGAAATATCACATTTAAGTAATTTTTTATTGTAATAATAATCTTAAAACCATTTTATACGTATATATTTTAATCTAATAAACACTAGATGTAAAAAAAATAGTAATAATTGTTTGTACGCTTTTACAAAATTACGGTTCCGAACGTAATCGGATACCTTAAAGTATTGTGGGTCAATTTTCTAGAAAATCCCCTTTTGTAGCGGATCTCTTCACCATGAAAGGAACATGCCTGTCAAATTTCAAGTCTCTAATAGTTGTGATCTAATAGTTCAAAAAGGGGAATATATATGTATCTATAAATATATACTAATATATATTTATATGTGCATATTTTATGCCCCTTAACCCCTCGCAACCACTTTGGGTGAGGAAGGGGGAGTCTCTTTCGGCAAAACCCAACAGTTACTACGTGGCCACGGTAGTCGAGTGGTCAAGATATCGGATCGTGGCTGGCCTTGTCACGAGTTCAAGCCCAGTACCACTGAAGACCCACCGTGTAGGGGGCGATGCACGTTAAATCTGTCGAGAGCTCAAACGTCCTCACGTTGGTGTGGTGTGGTGTGGTGTGGTAGTTAGGAGAAGGAGGCGCAAGCTCAGGTGTCGTCCACGTCACTTGACCATGGTTCAAAATTACGTGGTCCATCGCCAAAAGCTCTCGCGAAGCTGAACAGTGCGACGTTAATATTTATTTATTCATTCACTCACCCAACAGTTACTACAAAATCTACTTCATTAAAAAAAAATAAGCTTCAAAATTTGAAATATACATGTCTAATAGTTCTTGAGAGAGCTTAATGAGTAAGTCGCTTTTCTCCATTGTATATATAGATTTACGAGAGTCGCTCACCCTGTATAGTGGTTAGCGACGCTAACTGCTGTGCCGTAGGGCCTGGTTTCGAATCCCGAAGACATGATGTTTGTAACTGTATAGTGCCTTTGCAGCATGGGGGTACTCTAAACGGTCGTCGAACTGCAAGTCCTCTCGTGAAGTTGGTGGAAGGGGAAGAGAGGTGGGAGCCCCCTGACCCCCACCCCCAGGGTGTTCTCCCTCTAAATTGGGGTGGAACCGAGCTAAATCGTACTGTCACCTGTATGCTGCTCAAGGCCACGGCTAACGACAGGCGTACCTCTAGCCCCTTGCCATGATGAATTTCATTTGCACATTCGAGATTAGGTGGCATAAGAAACAACAGATTTACGAGAAGACGAAGCCAAATCCCTCTTTTTTGTAATTAAAAATCCACAAATTGTCGTTTTGGAAACTTTAAACTCACTACGTATGATAAAACTGAGTAATATGTTTGCATCACTCGGTTCAGATTCCTGATAACGAAGACTTTGCTCTTTTGTGTTCGACAACGCAATAAATCACGCAGGTGCAGTTTTACTTTTTTCCTATATTTTAATCTCCAAGTACAGATTTTTCGTAATTTTTTTTAACATCGTGAAAAATATGAGATAGTGATAAAGAATGCTCGGCAGATCACGAAGAATTTCAGAGCAATAACAAACTTAGCAAACACTACTCCGGTCGTCGGCGGTCACGTTTTATTTATTTTGGCGTGTTTCAGTGCGGCGCAGGAAAAAGAAGTATTTGCTTGTATCATTTTAAGTGAAATGGCTCTTTTTCTGTTATAACAACTTTTTTTAAAAGAACAATGATAAAAAAAATTAAATGGTGAATTGTTTCACGGATTTCGAGTTTTAAAATTTCGCAATGTTTTTTTTCATAGAGAAAGTGTTGGTCAATTTGAAATAAGTACGATTAAAATGCATTGTATGTTATGGGGAAACTTCTACAAAAAAAAAAGGGAATGTGTGTTATGTTTTGCATGTGTAATTCCTTCGGCTTATAGAATTTTAAAGCATTCGTGTATCGTTGTTTTGATAGAAATAGGAGACATTTACCATGCAAAGCGCGCTGTCAAAAGAATTAATTCAGTTACAAGTAGGCCATAAGCACATTCTCGTCGGTGTTTCAAAATTTATTTCGTGGGATATAGTTGTTTATTCATCAGTATTTAGCTATAAGTGTGATGGATGTGAATACAACACGTAATATCGCGAAATACCAGGTGACCCAAAAGTCTGTTAACATTTGAAAATTCAATAATTCATGAAATAATGTAAAGAAGGGAGTAAAATTGACACACATGCTTCATTGAAACCAAAAAAAGTGCAAAAATGGCCAACAGATGGCGCTTTATATAACACAAGCAATAATTAGCATAACACTTGATTTTTAGCAATAAATGATGTTCTTTTTAACAAATGTTCAGCATGCCGGCTGTCATTCATCTGCAATACCTGTAGTTGTGAAACGAAACAATGTTGAGAACACCACTGTACAGCATATCTAAGTGTGGTGAGAAATTGTTTGTAAAATTATTCGCTGATTTTTCTGCTTCGGAAAAGGAACATCCAACATTATTTCTTTTATTCCGCTCGCGCTTTTGTTGACGGTCGTAAAAAGAAATGGAGTGTCATTCTGTTTAAAATATTACACGCTATTTTTGATGCGTTTGACGAAACCGAGGCAGCTCTTTTTACCACTATTTTGTTTATCATATAGGGAGACAAAGAACCCCATTGGTTGATATTTCGAGCAATCTTAATTTCAGCTCACTAGGTAAAAGTTGTTGGGGAGGACTTGGTCTTGGAAAAAAGAAATCGAAACTACTGCATAATTTCAATAAAAAATGAGTAAAATAACACATTTGCCCACGTGAAATGCCTGTCATATGTGTGTGGTCCGGCGGGGAAAAAGGATGAGTATCTGAGTTAAAGGTATTAAGAATTTCACCTGCTTTGTCAAATCTTCCTTGCCGAGTGGTCAAGTTCTCTTGGCGTTATTTCCGTCCAACAGTGACTTCAAATCTTGACACTTCAACAAAATCATCCGTGTAGAAAGATTAGTGCACGCTAAATCTGTTTCGACTCAGAATCCTCACATTAACGTGGTATGGAAATTTAGAAAGTAGTGTTGCCTGCTCAAGTGTCGTCCTCATCACTTGACGGCGGCTTAAAATTACGAAATTTGTCTCCAGCAGCCCTTGTGTGACGTTAATGAGCAATCGATCTGCCAAAGAAATTCGAAGTTGAGTAAGAGTTGTATTAACGTCGCACTATAAGGGGTCTCAGGGGTGTTAAATTTCTCTAGAGGTCTGAAAATATAAACAATTTTCAAACGGGTATAATTCTTTTAAATTTAAATTAAATGATTAGAATCTTTTACTCATTATTTATAAAAGAATGGGGCTTCAGAAAAGCATTAAATGTTTAAAATATAATCATAATTTTAAAAATCATAAGCATATGAAAATTCTATAATAAACATTAAGTATTTTTTGCGATGCGCACGCTATTTTCTAAAATAGTAGCCTCTGATGTATAAAACTTCATAGAATTATAAAATGAATCATACTCTTTAAACCCTACCTAGTTTTAGTATTATATCTTTTGTATTTCAAAATATTTGTAAAACATTGCAATTTTTTTTAAATATTTTTTAAAAAATTATTTTTTTATTTATTAAAATATGTAAGTTATTCTATTTATATAAAAATAGTACAGTGTAATGAGAATACATTTAACTTTATAAATCAACTTATAGCTAGTAATTAAAGCTACACTTTTAGAAAATAGCATGCGCGACGTAAAACTAAATAAATATTTCTTATAGAAAAGTTTCTTATTTTCATATGCTTATAAATTTTTAAAATTATGGTTATATTTTAAACATTTTATACTTTTCTGAAGCCCCATTCTTTTAATAAATGTGTAAAGATTCGAATCATTAATTTAAATTTAAAAGAATATACTGTTGAAATTGTTTTATATTTCAGACCTCTAAAATTTAACTAATCTCTGAGACTCCATAAGCAACACGAGTACCACTGGCGACGGACCTCGTAATTTTGAACCTCGGTCAAGTGACGAGAACGACAACTGAGCCCATTCTCCTAACTACCACACCACACTACACCACACCAATGGGAGGACATTGAGCCTCGACACATTTAACATACATCAGCTCCTCTGCGCGGTGGATCTTCAGTGCAGCTCTAACCGATATTTTGATTGCTGAAAATCGAATCTCTCTTCCATTTTAACACCTCAATTATTTTTAGAATTAACCAATTTTTGTCTCAAAAAAAAAATGGTTGGAAATAAATTTTAAAAATCTAAACACCAATGCTATTGTGTTACAAATACATCAAACAAATTGCTTGATTTATCCATTTAGTGCATTAAAAAACAACATCGAAAACAAGAAGTCGCTCTCTCCTTTACAACCTGTCTCTTCACCGTTCATTCGTTACCTTAATTATGTATACTGGGTGTTAACGATGTATCTATCATCTTCGCATCTGTTGTTTCAGTGTGTCACGCACCTGTTTCTCGGTCAGGGAGCACGCCGGTCCTTCCCGTAACATTCACCTGCCGAAGGGTTAGATGACCGTTTGAGAGGTCCGAGCAACGTGAAAGGAACGTTCCGTGATTTCCCTTCCCCTCAATGAACAGTTCTCCGTTCGCAATCGTTTTTCATAAGCAGTGTTCCTAAGTGTATTTGCTCAAATCCAATTTTTCAGTTTCAATGCACGCATAGCGATTAATTTTTTCTTATAGAAAAATAAATAGCAATGCATATTGCACAAAATCGACTTCATTTATGTATTTACAAATGGCAATAAACGCGCAAATTTATGAAATGCAACGAGTGTGATATTATTATTATAGAGAGTGACAACGACCTGATTGAATTAAGTATGCATTTATTTAGGGGAATTATCTACAAGGGAGGGCTAAAATTTAGTAAAAAGTTATCTGGTGGTTGGATTCCACCAGGCGTCTCGTCGCTGCGCCTTCGTTCCTTCTGTCTCGTCCCGTCCCTGCGTCGTCTCTCTCTCTGTCTTCCCGTACAATCGTCCTATTCGTCTATCGTCTCTTTATCCTCGAACCGCCTAGTCCACTAGGTGGCGCTCTCTTGGCCTTACGTCATTAAGGGAATATAGGAAGGATATGATAACGTGCACATCCATTCCTACATTATAGAAGTATTTTTCACGAAAGAAAAATATTTTGAGAATATGTTATTCTTTCTTCGTTTTTTGCCGAAAATTGCATTAAAAAGTTTTTTTTTATTGTAATACTATTCTTGAAACAATTGTACGTTCTAATTCATGTGACAGTAAATATCAAAAAAGTTATTCATTTATACGTTTTTCCAAAATGCCGCCAAACTTAGTTGAATAATTTTAAGGTTCCTCTTTTTCAATTCCTACTATTAATTCATACTCTTCCTATGTACATTGATTTATATATAAATCTTGTACAAACCTTCAACCGTTGATAAAATACTTTTTATTCATCCACTCAAGTTCAAATACATTTTTTTAAACTTGTAATCGATGGCACTTCATGTTAATACAGTTTTTTTTTCAAATATTAATTCATTAATTAAGTTATAATTAATGAATTAATTGTAACAAACAAGAATAACAGTCCAGCACCATATAAAAAAAAAGAAAAATCATTCGTTATGTCCTTGTAGCGCAATGGATAGTGAGTTGGACTTCTAATCCAAAGGTCGTGGGTTCGAATCCTACCTGAGATGGCCTAATTTCTGAGAATGAAATTTGTGAATGAATAAATAGTGACAAACACGAAAATAATAGTCTAACAACATATATAGAAAGGAAAATGGCAAGGAAATTCGCTATTTTGCCACTTAATACTGTGCTTCTGTCATATATATATTTATATTAATTGTAACTATTTAATAAAACGTAACTAAAATAAGTTTTATTTGTTGACCTAAGTTTTTTGGAATTGACTTTTTTTAAAAAAAATTATTACTTGTTTAGTACGATATTAATGCTAAAGATCTCTATGGCAAGTTGCTAGATGGGAAAATTCTTTCACGAATAAAGAGTCCAGTAGCAGCAATCAAATTAATACAATTAAATTAAAATATTTTTTGTAGTTGCGAACGAACTACTGCTTCGATCAATATTTCGACAGAAAGAGAATAAATATTTAATGAAACTTTCATCACACACACACTTCGTGATGAATCGCAGGAGGACTTGTCTAAAGTATTTCGTGCCAGTGTCCTATTTTTATTACCGAGCCAACACACTCTCAACCCCAATATCGAGAGCCCTTATCGGACGATAGAACTGAATGAAAATTTATATGCAGCAGACAAAGCTGCTGGAATCGCATGGTCTGACATTAATAGAAACGATAACCATCTGTCACTCGGAGCGTGCTATTTTCAAACCCTTCTCTTGCTGTCTGTCCACCACCACGTCTGGAATTTAGGGTCAAGGGTCGAAGACATTGAGTTGGTCATCCGAATAGAGCTCTGTCTTTAATAGATTTTTATTTTGTTTTGTTTCGTAATCCATTTCTTCCGCAATAACAATAAAAATGCAGCTCTTACTCAATGGGGAGCGTTCAATTTCTGACATAAACAGAGCGAGAATAAATTTTTCCCGAGAAGAATTTTAAGTGACTGACCACTACATTCGGAGAAGGCTTATCTTTTTTTACGTGATATCAAAACTGTTGAGTAATTTAACGTCTGATTGAATAGGACTTAATATATTTCTATATTTTACGTGTTCAATTAAATGTCCACGATAATTTTTGCTATTTTTGTTTGTAAGCATTTTCTGTTCTTTTTTTCCTTTGGTATCATTTAAACTGAATTTGGAATTCAAAGATTAATTTTTTATGGGAATGCGATTCGAATGTAATGATGCATCCCTAGCAATCAATTTCCTTTTGATAAAAAAGGCCGGCCCGGGTAGCCTAGTGGTCAAAGTAACGGACTGGGCGGGTGCGGTTCCCAGTGGTCAAGGTAGGGGGATAAAGCAGGCATGTCATGAGTTCGAGCCCAGACCCCCAAAGCCCCGGGTGTGGAAAAGGATAGTTAAACTTCGAGAGCTGAAACGTTGGGTGGTAGAAGGGGGGGGGTGCCAGCTCAGGTGTCCCCAAAGTACTTGACCATGGTTCAAAATGGGGTCGCCAAAAGTCTTGCTGAACAGTGCGACGTTAATATTCACCACTCCCCAAGGATCGGGGCGGCGTCAGAGTTCGAACGAACCCTGAAGACCGCCTGTGGGGGGGATGCGTTAAATCTACCTAGGCTCAAACGTCCTTCCGTTGGTGGGGGTTTAAGTTAGGGGGGGGGCCACCGGTGCGTCCCTCACTTGACCGTGCAAAATTCGAGATCCTTCGCCAAAAGCCCTGGTAAGTTGAACAGGAAAACGTTAATATTCACCCCCCGGGATAAAAGGGCCCGGATAGCTAGGGGTCAGGGATTCGTGGCGGGGGTGTCAGGGTTTGACCCTGGCCGCCCAAGATCCGTTGTGAATGGGGCCGATGCACGTTGAATCTTTTGAGGCTCAAAGTCCTCCCGTGCGTGATTTGGAAGTTCGGAGTGGGATGTCGTCCTCGTCACTTAAACATGGTTCAAACTTATGAGGTGAGTCGCCAGTAGCCCCGTCTTGTTTTAGTGTGACTTAATAAACCCCTCCGAAACGGATGGCCTCTCCCCCCAGTAAAATTTGGGTGAGTGAGTGAGTTTTGGGTTTTTTGGGCGAGCGTTTTGGATTCTGCGCCAACATTCATAGGTCTGTGGTCTGGGCGGGAAAAAAGAAATTGATACAAGATGGAGGGTCGAAAAAAAGAGAAGGATCATGGGGGACCACGGCCCAGAATAAAATTGAGAAATATTTTCACCCCACGAACAGCTTTTTCAAAAAAATATTTTCCCCAAAAAACTGCTCGGAAATTAATTCTTTATTCAATGAAAACATTGATATTTTAGAATTTTCACTGTAACTATGATAATTTGCTTTCCTCTTGTATAAGGAATATTTCCGAATAGTCTACCCCTTTTATCTCGTGAAAGTGAGGGAAGTTGTCTTTTATTAAAATATTTCTCTTGAGAATATTTTGTTGAAAGAGTTTTGGAATTCGAATCAACATTACTCTTTCTAGAGTAAGCAGAGTCTACTGCTAGAGGAACTCTTTGTTTAAAACCATATTTAGATGGAGAGGGATTAAAGTAATACTATAGCCTTCTTCTGACCTTCCACCCTCAAAAGTAGAAGACGAAGTTTTTATTTATCGAGAAACAACTTGAACATAACCGGTCATAAAACTCATCCATAATCCAAAGAAGCACGATTCCTGAGCTTATCACCTACTGCATCATATTTTGGATTACCCTCGAACTCTTTCATATTTATAATTTCCTTTATTTAGAATATTCTTGATGTCTTGTTATATTTATTGAGTAAGACAATTTATTTATTTAAGCTAAGAAAAGAAATCTAATCATGTATACTAAGACAGAAGTGATAACCATTTGGAACATATTTATGGTATTCATTCTGAAAGAGATACAAATGATGACATCGTACACACACTTTAATAGTCCTATTTTTACAAAAAACATTTACGATGAATTTATACTTAGCAGGGGAAAAAGGTGGAAATGGGTTCTCTCCACAATATTTTTTGTATCGTGAAATCGAGTATCGAACCTACTACTACCACCATCCTTCATGCTGGTATAATTCCTGGTGATTCTTAAAACCTGCCGTGCCAATCTCGGATTACTTATATTTGTGGGGCACGTTGGCCAGGTTGTGTGGAAGTTTAAAGAGTAAGGAGATTACCAGCTGAGCGGTTGAGCTGGCACAGCATCACTTCATCGCAATTCAAAATTATGAGTCCATCCTTCAACAGCTCTCATGAGAGTTATTCAGCCCAACGCATTCGCGAACAATCAATCAAGGGTGATGTTCTAACGCGTATTCTGTAAGAAAAGAAACAAGAAATCCAGTTGAGTATGCATTTTAATATTTGTCTAAAGTGATTATAGAAATTTTTACGTTTCAAGCAGTTTTTCCACTAAACCTAGAAATTTTAATGTATGGAAATCTGTTTTTATATGCACCTTCGGCAGATCACCTAGTGGTCAAGTAGGCAAATGTTCCCAAACACGCTATTCAGTAAAAATTTTTCGCAGGAAGACAGACATCAGGGAGGATAACTAACGAAAGTACACTTTTCGAAGAAGTTTAAGAACTTCTTCTAGAAGGAAGTTGACGAAAATGAGTTGAGAAATAAATTATTCCTTGCTAAGAGGTTGCATTGAAAAAAGAGGAATGTAGATATCACATACAAACAACATTCTTTTCAATTTCGAACATGCATAATTAGTTTTCATTTAAATTAAAATTGCCTTTTTATTTTTATTATGCACTTAACTGGGAAGAAACTTTCATTTCCAGTCTTGCCCTATTCAGTATTTTCTTCACACCTTCAAGCAGGATTAACCAATGCTGTGCTCACTGTGTTATTTCCATTACAAAGTTGTAAAATAATCAGACAGAGAATTGCTACACTGTCTAATAACAATGTTCTTTCCATTTCATTCACACTTTTTTTCAATTCCTACTATTAGCTCACACTCTCTATATATTTATTTATCTTGTTGGAATTTTCAATAGTTAATAAAATATGGTACCCCAAACCTCTCTCAATTGCTGGAAATTTTATATACATGATTGTATTTTGGATAACAATGCAGTAATTTAATTATAATTAATAAAATTAATTGAGATTAAAACTAATCATTCAAAGAATTACAAATATAAAGCACGTTGGTGTTGTATCATTTTTACTTGGCGACTTGTATCAAAACTTGAAAAGTTTTTCTCGCATTTTAATTTTAAAAGCCTCATTTGAGCTGGGGAAATTTTCTATACACTATTGTTTTTAGGTAAAATACGATAATTTAATTTATAATTAATTAAAAGATTGATTGACTGGAAACTAATTATTTTAAAGAATTATATAGATACAATACGTTGGCTTCATTTATAGCAACTCGGAGTCAAAACTTGAAAGATTTTTTTTTTTCTCCGCGTTTAAAAGGCATTCAGTGGAACTGAAATTTTATATATACGCGATTATTTTTGGATGATAATACGATACTTTAATGATAATGAATAAATTAATTACCACTTAATGTTGTGATTCTGTCTTATATATATGCATAGTTATATATTAATTGTAACTATTTAATGAAAGTGCTAAAATCAAAATTTTCTTTGTTGATCTAACCATAAGGGAGGCACGACTAAGAAATTCATTTGGGATCGAGACTTGAGTGTAATAGTAGTACTCATACAAGATTATTTCACCCTCAATGTAATTCCCGTCAGATAGCTGATCAATTCCGGAGAAATCCTTCAAGTCATGCTTGGCTTTTTATACAGATTAAATTTTAATTTTTTCCCCAACGAGTTCGTAGCTTGATTAGCAGTAATACGTCTGCTTTCTATGCTGGAATTTAGGTTCGATTCCACGCACGATCAACTTTTTTTCTTCAATTCATTTAATTATTTTTAAAATTTAATAAATTTACTTATGAAAGGTTTATTAAATAATAAATGATATTTTGTAATTATTTTGTATTTTATAAAATAAAAAATTTAATATATATATTTTAAATTTTACTAGTAAAATTATTAAATTATTATTAAAATAAAATATTTAAAATTATTGTAATTAAAATATTTAAAAATAATTATTAAATAAAATATTTAAGAATAATTCAAATTTTTATGTAATTAAAATTAAATGAAATTAATTGTATTTATTTAAAATTAATTATGTAACTGTTTATATTAATTAATTATTCATTATTTATTTAAATTAATTGTATTTATTATAATTAATTATTAAGCATTAGTATTAATAAAATGTGAATTTATTTTTAAAAGGTATTATTAATTTTATTATAGAAATTATTGCAAACAAATTTATTAAAATTATTTAAAATAAACTTTTGAAATTAAATAAATTTATTTAGAAAAGACTTTATTAAATATTTTATAAGGTATAAAATAATTTATTTAATAGCATATAAAAAGACATATTTTTATTATATATAATATTTTATTTATAGTATATTGTATTTCATATTATAAAACTATTTACAACTATTTTTTGTATATGAAATATAGCAATTTAATATATTTATTATAGATTTTGTATAAGTATTTATTTATTATTATAAAATATATTTACTAAAATTTAATATAAATTGTATTTATATAGTTAAGAGTAATTTTTTATTTATAAAATACAAAATAACTACAAAAATATCATTTAATATTTAATAAAACCTTTCATAAAATAAATTTATTGGTAAAAATATTAATTGAATTGAAGAAAAAAGTCCAGTCGCGCGTGGAATCAACTCCTAACACCTCAGCATAGAAGCAGACGATTTACCAATCAAGCTACGAACTCGTTAGGGGAAATTAAAATTTAATCATGTAAAAGCTAAGCATGAATTTGGAAGGCTGGTTTCTCGAATTGGCTAGCCCATTCGAGCGGAATTACATGTCCAAGGTAGACACCCTAAGGAGTACTACTATTACACCAAATCTCGATCCCAAATAGATTTCATAGTCGTGCCCTCTCCTTGTAAGTAGAATTCACTTAAGAAAAATTTTTTTTATTACTTGTTTATAGTCATATCTTAAAAATACCACGTATCAGTGTCAATTTGCGTCTGTATGTATATATATATGCTGGAAGTGAACTATTAAAAGTCAAGTATTGTGTGCATTTTTTAAAAAAAGGTTTCATTTTCTTCTATAAGTATTAATTAAAATTTTTTTCTTTTTAAATTAAATTTACTCACTGTATGATTTTTTTCTTTTTACTTTGCATACTCTATCTTGATTTTGTAACTCTACAATTTTTTAAATGCCCTCCAAAGGGTATGAATGGAAGTATTTAAATATTAATAACTATTCCTTTCTCTTTGATTAATATACTCGATTCAAGTATAGAGTACTTAATTAGAAATCCCATTTGTTGCCACCGCTATTTGCTCGATAGCGACTGCACCCGCATCATGTTGACCATAGTAGCCATGTATGGCGTTATAGTGCGAACTCGTAAGCCAGCAAACTTGAGTCAGAGTCTTGGTAGTACTTATTGGCTACCGTATAGAAAGGCTGATGCAAGTTAATTTGTATTCTTGGCTAAGGATTCTCACGTTGGTGTGGGGTAGTACGGAAAGGAGTCCTGTTCTTACTAACTTAGATTCAAGAATTACAAGGTCAAGGAGGTTGCTTGTTTATGAAATTAAAATGTGGCTATGCATTATTTTAAAAATTTCCTTGAAATGCCGATCACACGTTACTTTACGCTTTATCACTTTTGAAAGTTAGCAGGTATGGATATGCCCTTCTCTAATTTAACGTTAATTATAACATTAAACGCATGTCGCAAGAATTTACTGTTATATTGATATACTCGTAGATTTGATAAAAATTTGCAAATCAACTGCTGGATGCAGTGCTTATTTTGATTAAGAAAAACTGTAAAAATACCTACATTTCACCCAAAAAACTGGCGTATAACGAACTCGGTGTATAACATACACCTATATACTTTAAAGCAGCATTTCTTAATTTTTAGGTATATTCGCGATATACTTGTAAGCCCCCCCCTTTTTTTTTCCTTTTGATGAAGAGAGCCTGAGAGTACACTTAGGCATGAAATGTTCTTTTGTTTTGAAGTCATTTATTTGACGTTATTATTCCAGGATTTTGAAAAAATAGAATACTTCTAGAATTACAACCCTTTTTAGTTGATTAGATATGGCATTTCTTTTAAATAAACAATATTTCGATCTATGTAGAACAGTGCTTCTCAAACTTTCAATACTTACGACCCATTTTTCAATCATCTTTTTCATCGCGCCCCCCTCACATAGTAACAATGTATTGAATTCGATAAAGTATTAGACGCTAAAGCTTAACAATACGATTTTAATTATAAACCATTCAAATTATGAAAATAAGTATTAAATTTTGTATACAACAAGTATATAAGTAGTATTACAAGTATTTTGTATATAATTTTGTATATTACAATCCCATGCGAGTCGTTAGCAATTATTAATTTTGTTATTAATATAGTATTGATAAATTAATTATCAATTACATTGCGCAGTACTGATGCGTTTATAAGTATATTATATTAGTATAAATGAGTATTTTACTTTTATTATGTTAGAAAGTATTTTGTTTTGCTTCCTTTCAGTTAAATTTGTTATTTTTTTATTCTTTTATTTTCGACTTTTCAATATGCTCGCGCCCCGCTAATAAGGTTACCACGCCCTAAGAGCTCCCACACACAGTTGAAATGCTGTATAATTTTTCTTTTACCCTCTCTTTTTTCTTTTTGACTGTATTAGATTTTATACGTTATATAACGCGCCGTAAATTTCGCTCTTATTTTTTATGGTAAAAGTACGTGTTATACGCCGGATTTCGCGGTATTTATTTTACATGCATCTATCTCTGATGAATATTGGACCTTTTGACTCGAATTATAATCTAGTTATGTTACTAGCGTAACTTAAACCTTAGGCATTCTACTGAAATTTTTTTCTTATCTATTGGAATATTGATACGGGCTCGCAGGTGTAATTTTCAAGGAAAAGTAATGTATTATTTGAACCCCATGTATTTATCTAATCAGAAAAGTAGCTACAGAAGAAAAAAAGTAGCAAATATTTTGGCCCAGCTCCAACCACTTTTCCATTATTGCGGAACGTCTCCACCCTCTTGAGTTAAAGGTACACGAAGAAATTTTTGGGGAAAGCTGCTAAGGAATGTGGGGGAAAAAAACACGAAAGTGCGGTGTCGTTTTGTCAACTACACTTAGTCAAAAAATGATTACGAAGGTGACCACGGAGAAATGATACTTATCTATATACTATTAAAATTTCAGTAAAACAAGTAATATAAAACAATTTTATAAGTCAATTCCTACTTAGATCAACAAGAAAAAATTTTTATTTTATTTCTACTTTTTATTAAATAGTTACAATTAATATAAATGTATGTATACAAATTGACGGAATCACAACATTAAAGTGATTAATTTTTGTTAATTATCATTAAAGTATCATGTTGTCATCCAAAAGACAGTCAGTATATACTCCTAAAATTTCAAGTTCAACTGAATGCTTTAAAACATGAGGAAAAAACCTTTTCAAGTCTTGACACAATTCCTTAAATGGGTCGCTGTCACCAAAATGACAGTGTAACTGATTTGTATTTCCTAATTCTTTTAGATAATTAGTTTTAAATCAATTCATTTTTTATTAGAATTTATAATTAAATTATTGTGTATCATCCAAGTTAATCATGTATACAAAATTTCAGCTCAATTGAGCTCTTTAAAATGTATTTTATTAACGATTGAAAATTCCACCGAGATAAATAAATAAATAAATAAATAAATATATAGAGTGAGAGTTAATAGTAGGAATTGAAAAAGGTAAGGATATCTAGTTTTAAAACATAGTGAAAAGTTTTGCTGATACGGTAGAGTCCTGCAATTTGACCTAACGTGGACCCCAGTGATAGGGTAGTTGAATTTGTAAAAATGCCGTTATATCAAAAATAGGATTAAAAAAAAATAAGTAAGAGTGTTTCCTCAGAAAATATTGTTCTGCACTTGTATGTATTGTTTGCTTGAAAATTCAACGCAAACTGCTTAAAAATACCCTTAAACAAAATAAAAATAAACACTTAAGGAAGGCATAGAGCATTTACTACTTGAAAATTAATGAATACCTAGTATACAGTAATTTATTAGATTAGAAACACCTCAGAAAAAATATTTTATGACGGCATGAAGCTGCCTGTAATGTATGTCTAATGAAGTAGCTGACTTTTCAAAAATTAGCTACATTTTTGTAACGAAATGCGTAATGACCTATTGTCTTCTATACTGCACTTTGCGTTTTGCAGCTTCATTAAGAAGACGACGAAGGAACATTAAGTCCGTTACCTACGCATCTTGTTTTTCAAAATCCTGAAATGCGGTTTCGACAACCTATGTGATATTTTAGGATTTTGTACGGTGTCCTCAACGTTAAAGTCTTCATCATTTTCCGGCATTTTTTCATTAACTCTGACAGCAGCACTAATTGGAGGTGTTTTTTTCCCCTACATGGCCGAGTTATCGACTGCCGAGTTTTCGGGACTCTACTATATTAATGACGGAAGAAAAAATGTATTTAATAAAATATTTTCCTAAACTAAAATTTACTAAAATTTTTTGCCAAGGATATTGCTTAGCACACATGTACCAAGAAAATCTGCCAAGCTTATTTTTTAGAGTAAAATTAATTAGTTTAAAAAAAACTAAAAAACACCCTTTTATAGTCACTGGCGTAGCTAGTTCTGAATGGGCCCTGTGTCAAAATTTCCTGGAAACCCCTTTGGGAGGCCCCTTAACATGTTACATTTTTTTTGTTACCAGGGGCCCTGTATCTCAGAGCCCGTATCATTGTTAATATGTGGTTGATACGGCGGGAGGCTACGTCCCTATTTATAGTTAGTCGAACTAAGTTGTAGCTTAATCTCTTTTGTCACTTAAAATCTAGAGTGGATCTGGAATTAGTCGCCAGATGCAGGATGGGATATGAAAATGAAGAATCGTTATTCCTGTGATCCTGATACAGGACAATGTAGGTACAAAAGGTATAGAGTATTGTATTATCATCGGTCCTGGACAAGGGGCAAAGATTTTGAATTTAATCTGACCTTAGCCTTTTAAAGTAGGTAAGAATTTACATCAAGATTCCGTTACATACATGTGACGCTTATACAAATTGTAGAACTTAGTCTGCGTACTGTCAGCCGATCTTGAATATTTTGGTATACAATTTCTGACGGCTAAACTTCAAAGAAGCGGTCCCAAATGTCTTAGCGATCCACCAGTCAGTCGCGATCGACTTAATACTACCCGGCTTTGTATGTAATTTGCAAACCCAGGATTCATTAATTAAATGTACTAATTTTTAAAAGGGTAGGTGGTCCGTAATGTCGTAAGGAAAGAAATGAACAAGAATGGCTAGGCCATGCCACTATCCTCTCTTTACAGTTTCCAGTACAGGACACGGCTGGTGAATAGGTGGTGGATAATGAAAACTCTCCAAATAGCGAAAACAAAGAAAGGAAAAAGAGTAAGAGAGTTGAGGGGAAAAATCCCTCCCAAACTAAAAGTCACAAGGTAAGGACTGAGGGTGGGAGGTGCTCTGGAATTGTGGGAGAGGGGCGTAACAATTTGAAGTGTTTAGGGCGCCAGGGAGGTTGGCCTGCCATAGGTTGCCGATATCTCTGTTAGAATAGAAATGTCGGAATTATTTTCATCAAGAATTTTTTTGTTACATGTGGTAAAATAGAAGGGGCTTCCCAGCTCAGGTGTCAAATCCTCGCCGCGCTTGACCATGTAGTTTCAAATTGACGAGGTCCGTCGCCAAAAACCCTCGTGTAGCTGAACAGGGCGACGTTAATATTCACTCACTCACTCATTCGTCGAAGAATTTATGAATTTTTCATAACCTGCTGCCTTCTCAATTAAGAAATAGTAGAGATTTTATAATTTTTCAAACAACTAAAATATACATATATTCTATTATTTCCACCACATAGTTTGCTTAGTGTTGTTCGTTGCAAACAACAGAAAAGGGAGGAGAGGGAAACCCGTTTTAATGTCAGTTTCTCTTCACCTCGAAGCGAAGGAGACATTCTTCCTCGGTTAGAATCTAATTAACAAAATCTTCACCCAAAATATGCACGAACATCCATCCTTTTCCTTGTCAAATACCTTCTCCCTCGAGACAAGTTTTACGATAATCCCCTGTCGAGTTGAATTGAAATTCCTGTCATTCCGCAACGAGCGCACGTGACTAGGTTTTTTTTTCCCCTGCCTTGGAAAAAAATCGTCAGCTATACAAAGTATTGACCTACTTCTGAGGAAACGATTTTCTTCTATCATCCTTAATGTTTCCAAGATAATTTGATGAGTAGCCGAAACGAGAATGAATCATGCAAATGGACATTTCCCTTGGGCACCTTCTGGCCTTCAAATAATAATTATGTAAAGATAAATAATGGGAGGAAAATTCGGTCACGTCCAGCGTAAATGTTCTACTTGAAAATTTAGAGTTCTAATTTGTAAATTGTACGGACTTTTCGTCTTTTTTAAAAATTTTAATTCAAATAAGATACTTTTTTTTTATTTTTAAAGAAATATATATATATTTTTTTAGTGTCCGAGTAAGTAAAACCTGTTACTCTATTGTGTAAGCAAATTGTTTCCTGTTTTTTGTGAATATGTGAGTATTCGTTTCGTCGTGACTCGAATGAAAATAGATTTTATTGTGTGAAGAATATTCGCTGCGTGATACAGTATTCGAATCTTTTTCTTTTTAAGGAAAAAACAAGTAATATAAGAAAAAATTTAAGGCAATTCCTACTTGGATCAACAAAGAAAATTTTTATTTTAGCTACTTTTCATTAAATAGTTACAATTAATATAAATATGTATATACATATGATAGAATCGCAACATTAAGTGGTAATTAATTTCTATTCATTATCATTAAAGTATCGTATTGTCATCCAAAACAATCGTGTACATAAAATTACAGTTCAACTGAATGCTTTTAGGGGACACAGTACGATTCAATTTACCAAAATCGGCCAAAAAATCAAATTTAATTTTTTTAGCCTAAATTATTTTATATATATTTTTCTATAACCTCACAAAATTTGAAAGCTTTAAACTCTTAAAAAACGCAGAATTACATAGTAAAGCTTTCACGTTCGTTTTATTCACATCTCTATAGCAAATCAAGGTACTTGTAACTGGCTTATCTCAAGAAAGATAAAATAACTAATTTATCTTAATTTAAAATGCTAAGAGCCTTTTTTTTTGTATTGCGCCTAATGCTTTGGGTGAATTTTTTTTTTTTTTTTACCTATTGCTAATAGTACATATAACAAAAGTTAGTATGCATTTTCAATCATTAATGTGTGTTTGCGACACTGCTTATCTATCACGATATAGCTATGTCTTGGAACTCCAGCGTAAGAAGTTAGAGGTGTGGGATTATCGGAAGGATAAGACATTCTATAGTGTTCTTAATATGACTTTTATTGAGGAATTTAACTTAAATTACTTAGATATCAGACAACATATTAAGTGAGAATAAACCAAAGTACGCCGTTTAACTAACTCAGATCAGCGCAATTAGATCCTTATCAATACCAACTAATTAGATCCACTAATCTCGTTTCAATGATATACTGGCATTCAGAATATATATTCTCCCTACCTTGGTTGAATACTCAATGGTGATTCAATTACTTTCAAGGTAGACCCCAATGATGGGCTCAGTATTGTACGTAAAGTATATGCCTTATATAAATTAGCGAGGTGGGCATCCCTGATTCTAAACCGTCGATCACATACCTTTTCATTTCGAACTGAGCTTTCTCTAAGATTGCCATTTTTACTCACTAAACTTTCTATCCTTTTTAAAGGTTATCTTATTTGCATCTATGCTTCATTTTACCTCTTGGATTTGGATTTGGAAAGAAGTTTTTGCATTAATCGTGGCCGTCAAAATAACGTAGGGATTTATGTTAGAAGAAGAACCTTGAGAGATGTCACATGTTTTAAAAATAATTGAACTCTAATTTATACATTTTTTAAAAAGGAATTTTCAATAAAACATTCACTTAAAAGAAAGGAAGTATTGTATCAGTATTACCAATCATATTAATGCAAAGAGCTTCCATACCAACTTTTACCATGCATAGTTTGGCGTACTTGTAAATCAAATTTCAAGCATGTGCATGGAATTTTTGTAGGAATGCTTGTTTAAATCAAAAAGAGATTTTTAAGTTTTTCCTTAAAACATTACATGTAGTTATTTTTACTTAAGAATTTTAAGCCACAAAATCTCTTTACAACATATGAGTATACAAACATAGGAGGCAACCAAAAGAAGTTTTTTAAGAACCATAGAATTAAAATATATATATTTTGTAAATCGTACCATGTCCCTTAAACGTATGAGAAAAAACCTTTTCAAGTTTTGACTTCGTCAGCAAAAATGATGCCAGCATGGCTGTATTTATGAAATAGAATTGCTTAAATAATTAAGTTTTAATCGATTAATTTTTTATTAATTATAAATTAAATTTCTGTATTGTCATCCAAGAATAATCATGTTATAAAATTCCATCTCAATTGGTAGCTTTAAAACAATATTTTGTTAAAGATTGAAAATTCCACCGAGATAAATAAGTAATATATAAATTTTGACTAATAGTAGGAATTGAATAAAAGATCTATATATTGTTACTGCTTGTGTGTTTGTGTCACGAGAGAGTTATATTAACGATGCACTATAAAGCAACACCGGGACTATTGGCGACGGACCTCGTAACTTTTTTGCCTCGGTCAAGTGACGAAGACGACACCCGAGTTGGTACCCCCTCTCCAAACTATAACACCACGCTAACGGAAGGACTTTGAGTTCGACAGATTTAACATGCATCATCTTCTTCTATAAGGCGGGTTTTCAGTGACACCAGGTGGCCGCAGTAGCCGAGTGGTCAAGGTATCGGATCGTGGCTGGCTTATAACGAGTTTGAGCGCAGTACCACTAAAGACCCGTCGTGTAGGGGAGCGATGCACATTAAATCTGTAGAGAGCTCAAACGTTCTCCCGTGTGTGTAGTGTGGTAGTTAGGAGAGTGTATCGCTCAGGTGTCGTCACGCGTCACTGGCTGTGATTCAAAATTGCGTGGTTTTGTCGCCAAAGCCCTCGTGTAGCTGAACAGTGCGACGTTAATATTCACTCCTCACCCTCAGTGACACCAGGGAGCGGCCACTTGTTAGCCTAGTAGTCAAAGTAATGGAGCTCATGGCGGCGTGTCATGAGTCAGGCCTGAGTAATCGAAACCCACGCCGTGTGAGGAAGCGACGAACGTTAAATCTGTGGAGAGCTCAAACGCATCCTCCTGTTGGTGGGGTGTGGTAGTTTAGGAGGGGGGGTGTCACAGCTCAGGTGTCATCCTCGTCAATTGTCCATGGCCTCATGACCGTTGCCAAAAGCCCTCGAGTAGCTGAACAGTGTACAACGTTAATATTCATTTACTCATTGGCACCAGGACTCGATCCCGCGACTTGCTGGTATGTTTGTGTCACATTCTAATTTTAAGGAAGAAAATAAAAACCTTTCTTTCGAAATTTCGCCGGGTTTTGTTACAGTACCTTCCTGTTTTGCTCTTTTGCATTGACGCACGTTAAATCTTGTCTCGACTCCCTCTCACCCCTGCCATACCTTGCCAAAGGAAAAAGCTGGCTGAGGTGTCGCCAAGGTTCTTCGCCAATAGCCCTCGTGTGGATTTAAGGTCCGCCAAGTATAAATTTCGAGACTAAGATCAGATGTTTTTTCAGCTAATTGTGGTTCAAAAAATGATTTCCCATTGTTATCTGAGAATTGTGCCACTCCTCAGTTCAGCTATA
Source organism: Trichonephila inaurata madagascariensis (assembly GCA_019973955.1). Taxonomy (NCBI): domain Eukaryota; kingdom Metazoa; phylum Arthropoda; class Arachnida; order Araneae; family Nephilidae; genus Trichonephila; species Trichonephila inaurata. Next base: position 117,125 of record BMAV01009776.1, read on the forward strand.
TCAAACTAAAGAAATACATTTCATTGGTCATTATTTTTGCACATATTATTTTCAGTTTTCGTTTTATTGAAATCCAAGTTATTTTCTTACAACTAAGGCAGCGGTATTCAACCTTTTTTTTCAGCCAGGCCACAAACATATGACAACTATTTCACGCGGGCCACAACATGAGGATTAATGGAGGGGCGCTATAAAATCAAGGATATTTAAAAGGCAGAAATTGATCAAAAGATCAGTAATTTTGAATTTTAATTTGAAACTATATTAAACCCCATCAAACTCAACTCACAAAAAACAAGTTTTATGCATTTTTTACTCTGTTGATGGGTAATTTGGATATTCTTTTAGCTATTATCCCCCACCCCCAGATATTTTGTTGCTGTTGTGCAAAGGGTTTTTTGAAGAAAGCGAATTTGTCTCGTCCTAAAAAAACCTCAAAAAAAAGGCGTTGAAGGATTTGTGCTTAGTGGTATAATGACATGCAAAATGATATTTTTTTAAAATAAAGTAAAAATAAAAAAAATTTAAATAAAGTAATTTCACAAACTAAACAATTTATTTGATCCACTTGATTTGACTTTCTTTTTCCGACGAAATAGTCAAGATCCCAATCGTCTTGAAATAAGATATTCTTTAGATATTTTTCGCTTGGAAGACACGTGGGTTAATTAAACATTAGTTTCAACCATAAAATGGTCGCTATTCTACTGTTATTTGTTAACCTAGCTATATTGCAATTACAAAAAGAGAAAAAGTTATCCACCAGCAGCACATTGATAGCAAAATTGATATATGGGATTGCTTTATTGATGGAACTTTTCGATTTTTAAAACATTGTTCTTTAATAATTATGTTGAGTAGGGCAACGGGTCTTGACCGGGCCACTCAGAAAGGTCCGGTGGGCCACATGCGATCCGCAGGCCACAGGTTGAGTATCGCTGAACTAAGGCATTTTACGAATATCGTACGTTGTTTTTAATGCACAAATGATTTGATGCTTTTAAGGTATCCGCGACTACACTCGGGGAACCGTGATTTTAAAAAAGCGCATAAATGGATAATTTTCATGATATTTAGTCACTTAGATTAGAATACATGCATAAATTGTTTTAAGGCCATTATGACAAAAATTATTTAAATACAATGTTCGGCTTAAAAATTAACTTAGAATGAATTTTTTCTAAAATCATTCTCTCTTTTTGTAGAATGCTTCTATTATAATAATATTTTGCCTGTATGTAAGCTCAGACCTCTCTACAGAGGCTCAACTAGAATGTTTGAGAATATATTACTTAGAGTAGGTTTATATCCATATTTACGACAACAGAGGGAGCAATTTTAAGGAAAAAACACCAATAATTGGTATTTAAAATTGGTGGTAACTCTGAAATAATGTAATTTTAAAGTTCTAGTTGGGCCTCTGTAGAGGAGTCACAAGAGCTATATACAGAGCAAAATATTTTTATAATAGGAAGCATTTTTCACAAAAGGAGACCATTTTGGGAACAGATTATTCTAAGTTAATTTTTGCAAAATATTTGTATTTAAATAATTTTTTTATCAAAATGTCCTTAAAGAACAATTTTATACATGTATTCTAATCTAAGTGACACTAAATATCATGACAATTATCCATTTATGCACTTTTTAAAATCACGGTTCCGGGCAGTCAGATACAGCCAACATTCAATACTAGCGATTGTAGATTAAAAATTTGGCGAGACAAAAACATGTGTTGTACATCTAATAATTATTTAATATCTGTTATTGTTAATTTTTGATAAATTTCGTTTTCATTTGTATTTGAATTGTACGAAATGTAGCGCGGAACATTATACAATTCTCTGCATTATATTTTATATTCCTCTGATTTGTGTACCCTCATATTTGTATAGTCATTTTTTAATGGGGGAAATGGCGAAATATTCGAATGATCTATTTCCTGTTTAGTTCAACGTGTAAAACAAAAGAATCGGTTAATGAATCATTATTGGCTGTAAACACGCCTTTTTAACTGGGTCAGCATTCCTTTACGGATGAATTTTATTCGCACTCTTTTGTGCGAATAATGGAAAAGAATGTATGCCTGCCTCATTTTGACATTCTTTTTCAAAAGTGATTGCATCTTACGCAACTAAACTTCGCCTCCTCTCACTTCAGTTCTAGTGTGAAATAAATCTGAGACTAAGCCGAATTTCATAATCATTTTCAGTTAATGGACTCGGTTTTTGAAGTTGCCTGATAAATCATTTTCAGAAATACGAACAAAAATTTATTTCTCATTATCAACGATTTTTCAGTTTTGAATTTATTTATTTATTTTTTTAAATATTGTTTATTTGCTATAAGATTTCGACACTAATAAAAAGAAAAAAGAAGTCCTTGAGGAGAATTTAGAATTTTATTTTATCAACTTCAATTCAGTTCTCAGTAATCGTAATACGACTGCGCCAGTGCTTAGCCAAACAGCTGGAACTGCTTCTAGGTACTTTATGGAAAAGTAGTTCACTAGAAAAAATAACTCTTTCAATTACATAAACAATAGATTTCACCATAACCTTAAGGCTTACTTACTACACAATGACACTACTACACCCCGACTGTCTTTTTCTAGTTTGGTTAATGCTTGAATAGTGATTGGATTATAGTTGGATTATATTGGATTGAATAGTGACAAAAAGAGAGAAAAAAGTTTTCCGTTAACTAAGGAATATTCCAGAAAAGGAGGCTCCTAATGGTGAATTTCTGAATGTTTATATTCAGTTATTTAATTATTAAATTATTTTATTAATATTTTATCGTGAACCCTTTGGTTCTTATTACGAACCCCGAAAAGGAAACTCTGAATGAATGTTCTGAATTTGGTGAAAAATGATATTGCCAAGAATCCATCGTGAAGTTTCTGGAATCGATCCTTTTGGAAACTTCTTTGAGACAAGTCGAGTCAGTCAGTCGAGATAAGAATCCGTTTGTAGTTAGTTGTCTGCGATAAGACAGAGACTTTAATTTGTCAGAGAGAGTTCCTGCTAATGGAACTGCTCTAGAGAATTGTTTTTGAAGCAGTGTAAAGCTTGTTTATAACGAGTGCGTTTTGCACAATCGTAAATAATATGTTAAAATATTTTTGTTTGTTTAAATACGTCGATTTGTCTTCGTGTAGAGTAGGGATGGCGATCTGAGATCGATTAATCGATTTCTCGGGCAAAAAAATTGATTTTTTAAATCGTTATGTAGCACTGAATCGATTCAGTGAATCGATATTTCATCCTAGAAAATTGACATTCGATTTTTTCCCATTTTGGTAAAAAACCATAAAGTTAAACCATGAAAAACAAAGAATTTAAACACTATTTATCGCAGGCAGTTGTGCACCTGAAGTATTATACCATATTTTACTGGCAAGAACAAAAAACTATTTTTCATCACGTTCACTCAATAGAGCCATGATCAGTATCATGATACGAGTATCGTAGGATCATTTGTTCCTTGTAAGCGCCTTTTTTTTCGATTGCCGGCAACACATCGCAAGTGATAGGCAGGGAGAAACATTGATATTTTAGAATTTTCTCTGTAACTATGTGTGATAATTTGCTTTCCTCTTGTAAAAGGAATATTTCCGAATAGTCTACCCCATTTGTCTCGTGAAAGTGAGGGAAGTTGTCTTTTATTAAAATATTTCTCTTGATAATATTTTGTTGAAAGAGTTTTGGAATTCGAATGAACATTACTCTTTCTAGAGTAAGCAGAGTCTACTGCTAGAGGAACTCTTTGTTTAAAACCATATTTAGATGGAGAGGGATTAAAGTAATACTATAGCCTTCTTCTGACCTTCCACCCTCAAAAGTAGAAGACGAAGTTTTTATTTATCGAGAAACAACTTGAACATAACCGGTCATAAAACTCATCCATAATCCAAAGAAGCACGATTCCTGAGCTTATCACCTAATTGCATCATATTTTGGATTACCCTTGAACTTTCATATTTGTAATTTCCTCTATTTAGAATATTCTTGATGTCTTGTTATATATTTATTGAGTAAGACAATTTATTTATTTAAGCTAAGAAAAGAAATCTAATCATGTATACTAAGACAGAAGTGATAACCATTTGGAACATATTTATGGTATTCATTCTGAAAGAGATACAAATGATGACATCGTACACACACTTTAATAGTCCTATTTTTACAAAAAACATTTACGATGAATTTATACTTAGCAGGGGAAAAAGGTGGAAATGGGTTCTCTCCACAATATTTTTTGTATCGTGAAATCGAGTATCGAACCTACTACTACCACCATCCTTCATGCTGGTATAAGTCCTGGTGATTCTTAAAACCTGCCGTGCCAATCTCGGATTATTTATATTTTTGAGGCACGTTGTGGAGTTGTGTGGAAGTTTAAAGAGTAGGGTGCCAGCTGAGCGGTTGAGCACAGCACAGCACATCACTTCATCATAATTCAAAATTATGAGTCCATCCTTCAACAGCTCTCATGAGAGTTATTCAGCCCAACGCATTCGCGAACAATCAATCAAGGGTGATGTTCTAACGCGTGTTCTGTAAGAAAAAGCAAGAAAATCGGTTAGTGTGCATTTTTAATATTTGTCTAAAGTGATTATAGAAATTTTTACGTTTCAAGCAGTTTTTCCACTAAACCTAGAAATTTTAATGTATGGAAATCTGTTTTTATATGCACCTTCGGCAGATCAAGTAAGGTCACCCCTAGTGGTCAAGTAGGCAAATGTTCCCAAACACGCTATTCAGTAAAAATTTTTCGCAGGAAGACAGACATCAGGGAGGATAACTAACGAAAGTACACTTTTCGAAGAAGTTTAAGAACTTCTTCTAGAAGGAGATTGACGAGAAATGAGTTGAAATAAATTATTCCTTGCTAAGAGGTTGCATTGAAAAAAGAGGAATGTAGATATCCACTTCCTGAAACAACATTCTTTTCAATTTCGAACATGCATAATTAGTTTTCATTTAAATTAAAATTGCCTTTTTTATTTTTATTATACTTAACTGGGAAGAAAACTTTTCATTTCCAGTCTTGCCCTATTCAGTATTTTCTTCATTCACCTTCAAGCAGGATTAACCAATGCTGTGCTCACTGTGTTATTTCCCATTACAAAGTTGTAAAATAATCAGACAGAGAATTGCTACACTGTCTAATAACAATGTTCTTTCCATTTCATTCACACTTTTTTTCAATTCCTACTATTAGCTCACACTCTCTATATATTTATTTATCTTGGTGGAATTTTCAATAGTTAATAAAATATGGTACCCCAAACCTCTCTCAATTGCTGGAAATTTTATATACATGATTGTATTTTGGATAACAATGCAGTAATTTAATTATAATTAATAAAATTAATTGAGATTAAAACTAATCATTCAAAGAATTACAAATATAAAGCACGTTGGTGTTGTATCATTTTTACTTGGCGACTTGTATCAAAACTTGAAAAGTTTTTCTCGCATTTTAATTTTAAAAGCCTCATTTGAGCTGGGGAAATTTTCTATACACTATTGTTTTTAGGTAAAATACGATAATTTAATTTATAATTAATTAAAAGATTGATTGACTGGAATGACATTTCAACCTAGAAAATTTCTAGAATGAGCGACAACATTATTTTGCGGGTATCAGAGTTTTAGAGTTGCAATTATCACATTACTATGATAACTGCACGTTTTAATAATGATCCCCCCTCCCAAAGATAAGTAATTATACTTTTGAGACTGTGAACCAATTTAAATATCTAAAAACGATTATTTCAAGCGACAATGATATAAGAGTTGAAATAAGTAATGTATAAAAAAAATTTATGACAATTACACTTGGTCAACAAAGAAAAATTTTATTTTAGTTACTTTTTATTAAATAATTACAATTAATATAAATTTGTATATACATAGAATCACAATATTAAGTGGCAAAACATCTTTTAAAAACTTTTAATCACATTAAATTTGTAATTACATTCTTTAATAAAAGTTGAATGTAATATATAAGAATTTATCTTAAAACCAAGTGTAAAAGGAATGCTGACGTCTAACTAGTATACGATTATTCAGGTTAAGTTAAATCTTCATCACAAATTTAACAAAAGCTGTTTTATCCAATTGTGCTGCCTTCTAGAAGAATAATATCGAATGAAATATTTCTCTTAAACTACAATTAATTAAATTTAATTGATGAATTAATATATTTGAGAACTGTATTAACATCAAGTGTCATCCACTACAAGTTGAAAAAAATATACTTGAACTTGAGTGGATGAATTAAAGGTATTTTATTAACGATTGAAAATTTAAACACCATGTATAGGGGGAGTGTGAACTAATAGTAGGAATTGAAAAATAGGTTATCTGCGGCTAATAGATGTTTCTATAGCCTTAAAAATCAACTGAAATCAAAAATTAATCCGTATAAAACCAAAATAAACCTTTACAAAGAATTGATAAGGCCAATTGACTTTTTATGGAAGTGAATGTTGTACCATCAACAAAGCAGAGACGGACATTCTGTTGATTTCGAAAGAGGAATTTGAGGAAGACCTTTGGAGCACACTAAAACATAAGGACGAGGGGAAATGTTATACAATTTTGTGTGAAATAACAATGTATTACATAAAACAAATATTATTACAAGAAATTACGATACATTATACAATTATATTACATTGTACAAATTTTCAAAACATACCCGCATTAGAAAAATGGTTCTTAAAAATATTTAAAGGTAAAATTTCATTTTCAACTAAAAAGATTTAACTTTTTCAAAAAAAATTAATGGAAACGAAAGGAAGAACCCACCAACTAGGGGTAACGTTAAAAATGACTTGGGGAAAAAAAAACCCGAAAAAAAAATCCGGCGTTAATGTGCACTTTAAATACAAAATAAGATGAAATGTAGGGTGGGGGTTCTTTTAAAAGTAAACATTAAAAAAATTGGGGCCTAAAATTTCGAGTTTTTTTTAAAGTGGCTTTTATAAATTAAGGGTTTGTTTAAAAATTAACCATTTAAAAATCTTGGGGAAACCTCGAAAAAATTTTTGGAAAATAAGGGTTTGCAAAAATTTTGGTTTTTAAAAAATTTTAATTTTAAAGGATTTTTTAATAATTTAATTACCAACAAAAGAAAAAATGATTCTTAATTAAGAATAAAATAACGCGAAAAATTAATGCCTTGTGGTAAAAAATGGGGGTTTAATTTTTAATAACATCACCGAATGGAACTAAAAAAAATTTTAACAATTGATATTAGCCCCCCGCTTTTATCCCAATGACATTAATTTACTCGCTAATCATTTTATTCTTATATTAAGAATCATTTTTTTTCTTAGTTCGATTAACTATAAAAATCACTTATTTTATTTCCATTTTCAGAAAAACTGGGGAATTAAAATTATGGCAAGAAATTGCTGATTCATCCTTTCCTTTTTCACATAAAGAACACTTTTTTCGCTATTGTGTTTGTATTAACTACGAGTGTTTTCGCTTTAGGATTGTAACTTCATCTTTTAAGTAGACAAATCTGGAAATGGGAAATCGTTAATCCTGATCAGGACAGTGGAACAAAATTATAAACAATTGTATTGTCATTGGTCCTTGACAAATGTGCAAAATTTCGAATTAATCTGATCTTTTAAAGTGGGTAAAAATAGAGTTTAAAGATATTCCGTTGCATACAGGTGCAGCTAATAAAAGCGTGTTAAAATGTGCACATGAGCGTTATCCGACGAATATACCTTCAAATTAAAAATTGTAACTTGAAAATATAGGTGGGCACGTTATAGGCCGGATTTTACGGTAATTAGAGTAAACTGACGGAGGGCTCCTGCGCCAGATAGGACTAGAGGGCAAATACTTACGAGACAGAGCCGTAGCCTGTAACAGGCTGAAGTGCTTAAGAAGAAACATTATTTTTAATAAATATAAATTGCATCATTCTCACATATATAATCAGAGGAGCGTGAATTTCTCAAAAATTTATTGCTCGATTTTTGCACCGAATTATCGGAGGCCGCGGTAGCCTCGTAGCCAGCGTGTCACGAGTTCGAGGCCAGCTTCGATATCGTCCTTGTCACTTAACTGTAGTTCAAAATTACAAGTTCTGTTGCCGATAGCTCTCGGGTTCCTAAGCAGTGCCGACGTTGATAAACACTCAGTCATTTATACTATTAACGGCATTAATCTAAATCGGATCGTCATGGACCATCCTCATTTTCTGAAAACGTCTCAAAATGCACAATCCATCAGCCCATTCCTTTCGAAGCTGTGATTTGACATCCCTTCATTCAAACTAGAGGGGACAGCATGTGAATACTTTCAAAATTTTACGAAAGAAAAAAAAATTCCACAATCTGGTAAATGCAGTCCAATACTTTTGTAGTGTGCTTTCGAGGAGACGTTATCATTTTGGATAGTATATATATATATTTTTTTTCTATTCAAATTTCATTTTTCCCATACTTCGATCCTGAATCTCATTCGCCCTTCATGTTTACTTTGTATATACGATAGGGAAGCCACGAGATCTCATAAGTGGAGCGAAAGATAAATTACGATAAGATTTTTTCCGAGTAGGGCTTTCTTAGAATTCATTGAAATAAACTGATAAATGTAAAATATATATTTTTTGCTCAAGCTCTCTGAAACACATAAAGAAATCCCTTATCGGCCCGTTCTCGATTTAATGACAAGCTTTCAAAGCTCTTAGTAATTCTTTGAATGTTTTTATTTATTAAATATGATTATCATAATAATTTTTTAACTTTATATAAATTTGTATTTAATTATTTTTTTGTATTAACCAAAATTTATTTAAAAAGAAAAACTTATTATTATAAATTATGTTTAACTTTATACAAATTTGAAAATAACAAATTATGATTATACAAATTTTGTTTATAAAATTTTAAAAAATTTTTTTTAAATACAAATGGGAAATAAGTATTAAAAACTTTAATTTCTTTTTAATAACAAAATGTTAAAAATTTTTTTTATCAAATTAATATTATAAAAAATTATTATTTAAAATTTAATAAAAAATTATAATTATCAAATTTATTTATACAAATTATGTATTATACAAATTATGTATTATACAAATTATATATTATACAAATTATATATTATACAAATTATATATTATACAAATTATATATTAAAAAAAAATTTATGTAAATTTAATAATACAATGTATAAATTAAATTTTATACATTGTTTTATTATATTTACTATTAATAATTATGTATTTACATTAATAAATTTTGTATTTACTATTACATGAATTATGCAATTTACTATTACATGAATTATGCATTTTATACATAAATTATAAATTTACATTAATGAATTATTTTTTACTAGTACATGAATTATGTATTTTACTAGTACATGAATTATGTATTTTACTACCCCAAAACGCATGGCCCCAATTACATAAAAAAAAAATTTTCCCTTTTTGCAATAAAAGAAACCCGAGGATTATTGATGAGGATTTAAAATTTTTTTACCCGGTCAAGTGACGAGGACGTCAACTGCACTGACACCTCACCCCCTCTCCTAACTTCTACACCATGCCAACCTGAGGACTTTGAACCACGCAGATTTCACTTGTATTAGCCCTCTAAATGGCAGATCTTTAGTGACACCAAAACTCGAACTCGTGACCTTGACCACGAGATTCATGACCACGACCACTCATCTACCGCAGCAAATGGAAGTGTTTAAAGATGACGTACAATTACAGGACAACCCGTGATGCATGCTGTTTATTATCATATTGCATTAAAATAAAAAGCTTTTCCACTCGACAGGTTGGCCCCCCAAAAAAGATTGGACCAAAAAAAACTTACCCTTCCCGGGTAATCTGTAAAAAAAGGGGGGGGGTTTTTTTTCCCCCTTGGGGGCCCCAAATGGGCGGTGTGATATTTAAAAATAAAAACAAAATCGTGGGCGGTACCGGTGGAAAGGTACGAACGGGCTTCCTTTCCGGGGCCGCAACCACTGACCCCCTTTGGGGGGTGGAAACTTCGAACCAAAGTCCCCTTGGGGGGGTGGGAAAAATTTCCCTTCGGGCCCGTCACGACCATGGCAAAATTTCCCGGGGGCCAAAACCCCTGTGGAAAGGGACGTTTGCAAAAATTTAACCAAAACCCCGGAAGACGCGTTTTTTGATCGGGAAATACCTCGCGTTTGGCGGAAGGTAAAAACGGGTTCCCCAGGTACCCGGGGCAAAAACCCCCCCAACCCCCACTTGGGCCTTTATCCCCCCAAAGCCCGCCTAAAATTGCGAAAAATTCTTTCAAAGTCTCTCCCCTACCCTTTTTTCCCCCAGTTGAGAAAAATGACCCCTGCTTTAAAGTAAATTGGGTTTTTTTTCCCCTTTGTCAAAAAAATTTTGGGGGGTTAATTTTTTGAATTAAAATAAAAACTTTTTTTTGGGTTAAAATACTGGTTTCCCAAGGTACCCAAACCCTTTTCCCTTTTAATCCCCATTACCCATATTCACGGGGGGCCCCCGGGTTTCGTTGGAAAATATTCCCTGAATGCCCCGGATTTTTGGGGGGGTTGCAAAAAATTTTTAACGAATAAATTTTAAATAAAATTCCCCAACCTTTTTTTTTAAAAAATTTTTACAATATTTTAAAAAAATTTTAAAATTTTTTTTTAAAAATAAATTTAATTTAATGTAATATATAAAATTTGCCTTTTCAAATCGAAATAAGAATAATTTAAAAACCCTTTTTTTTTTGGGTTTTAAAAACCCCCCCAGTTTTAAAAAGGGGTCCCGGGGGCCAACCCCAAATAAACCCTTTTTTAGTAAAATGAATTTTTTTTTTTTTAAAATTTGATTAATTAAGCAATTATTTTTCAAAATTAATTTTTTTTTGTTTTTTCCCGAAAGTCGACAAAATCAAAAGAATATGTTGGGCGACGTATTGGAGCATGGTACCAAAATGGTGGACTTTCGACCTTGGACACCCCCCTTGAAAAATATTTGTGTGCGCTACTGATCCTATGTATATAGTGCGTAAATTTTAATTATTTGAAATTAATAATTTTATAAATGTGTGTGAATGCTAATTATTTATTAAATAATTTTTATTGCTTTTGTTTGCGAAAATCGACAAAATCAAAAGAATATGTTGGACGGCGTATTGGAGCATTATACGAGAATGGTGGACTTCCGACCCTAGATACCCCCCTTGAAAGATTCTTGTGTGCGCCACTGCCTGGTCCTAATATCATAAACAACCATTCAACTCTTTTAGTAAAAATGCGGCCAACGGCCGAGCCTAGTTTTCCAAGATTTGTGAAATTGCGTTAGGCACATTTATTTGTATCAAACAATGCATGCTATATACCAGGGGTGGCGAACCTTTATGGATCAACGTGTCATTTTTTCTAAAGAAATGCTTAATGAGGTAAAGACGTGCGTCAAGTAATTTTGCTTGTGATTATTGGGAAAATAATAAAACTAAATACTAACAACTCTCAAGATTCTTTAATTACAACGAAAAAATACATTTTGTACTGTATAGTTGAAAATATTTGAGCTATACGTGTAATTCAAATTATATAAAATAACATTAGTGTGACTTTTGCTGTTGTAGATTAGAAGACAAATGAATTATATTAGGATTGGGTAAGATGTTACTTTTTTAGAAGAATACATGCTGAATTGGAGTCATCTGCTATATTGTTCTAAGAGAGTCTTTAATGTTATTCATCCCTGAAAATAATGATTCGTAGGCATAGGTCGATTAAAATATGGTTAAAATAGCATGAGCCTATTTCTTCAAACAGTTAAACGTATCTGGAATCAAATTTAATGTTTCCAAAATTTCGCTACTGGAATTTTTGCTAATATTGTTTGTTAATCTTTCTGTTTCAAACAATTCTAACTTTTTCTTTGTTTCAATAAATTTTTGAATCCATATTGAATTAGACTAGAAATCAATAAATTACATTTCAAATTCTTCAATTTCCAACCAATCGAATTGCGGCAAGTTCAGTTTATAGAATGATACACGCCAGGGTACATAATAAACTTGAGCGTTTCTGATAATTTTTTGAACTGAGAAAATCTCCCTGAAAATTCCTTGATTAAAGAATCAATCGCGGTTGATCGTTTTGATCGGTGGCGTGCCCAAAATATTGTGCCACGTGCCATCAATGGCACGCGTGCCAATGGTTCGCCATCCCTGCTATATACTGTCTACTTTTAAAGATCTCAGATGGGGCCTACTTTTGCATAAGGGTCCAGGTCCTCAAAAAAGTCTTAAGATTTCTCTGGGCCCAGGGCCTCAAAGAGTCTTAAGACGCGTTCCTGACTCTGACTGAAGTAGAATATTAAAGACATCTTGCTGTGTCTTAAGAGCTTTGAATGAAGCTATTATAAAACATAGAAAAATTCTCCTATCTGTGAAAATGTTCCTTCATCAAAGGTAAAGTTAAAAACTAGAAACGTCAAGATTACTTCCTATGAAAGCGGTCGCGGAGGGAAACAGTGCCTTTTAGGTTGCTGAACCATTTTCATTTATATTGTTTATTGTTCCTCCGGAAAAGAAATGCCCGAAATAACCCTAAAAGTTTCTGTTTAGTCGAGAGAAAGGGAAAAGCCCTTCGGTTCCAAAAATACCCGCGCAGTGGGTAGATGTTTCTGGGAGGGCCACCTACAGCGAGCGACCGAACGCTATTTTGGAGACGCGTTTATCGATTTTTAAAGACCTCTCACAGCATTCATTATTATTCATTGGTGGAAAAAGTTGAAAAAGGGTGGGATATTACGTCATTTCTATTATTTTGCGGAAAATGATGCATTTTAATCTTCATTTGAAAATACAGGTTGAGTAAAAATCTTGTATCCTCACTACTTTTATTTTTGCGTTTATAGGATGTAAATTTATAAGTCGCAGGAAAACGATGAAATTAGAAATTTCATCAAATCCCTTTGGGAGATGATCAATTGACGGGAGATGTGTTAAAATAACGTCTCTCTTCACGGTCATTTCCTTGATGAAAGTAAGCGATTGGAACAAATCCCTGATCTGTTTCAGTGAAACGATGAAATATTATTGTCCAAGAGTTTAAAAGTGTTTATTTAACAAATATGGTGCATTATTAAACGTAGAAGTAATACAATAGCCAATGAAATACAAATTATTTATTCGAAACTAATTAATAAATAATTAAAAAATTGGGCTGGTATTTTTCGACGTGTAACATATTTTCTCTCAGTTGCTGGATATTTGTGGAAGTGATTTCGTGAAAAGGGACGGAAATGTGTAACAGGAAACCGGGGAAGCGCGCTCTGTGGCGTCGATCGACTTGGCCTGGTCCCCCCCCCCCTGCATACTTTCTTTGTGCTAATGATGACCTGCTTTGGGCAGGGGAGGGCTTACATACTAAAATATCAATCCCCATGTTAATCCTATGGTGCCATTTTTTTTTAAAGATACGGGGTTGATATTTGGGGGATCGATAGTACTACCTGTTTGGTTAGGAAGTACAATGACTCGACCCCCTCCCAGGTGCCTCCTCCCGCCTGGACAGCATTTTGCCAATGCAAATCCTGACTAGTTCATTTCATCATTCCAATGAAGCAGTTCAGGGATTTGATAAAATCACTTACTTTCATCAGGACTTTGAAGAGAGACGGTATTTTAATATCTCCCGTCCATTGATCATCTCCCTTAGGCATTTGATCAAATTCCTAAGTTCATCATTTCCATGCGATATATACAAACTGCCACACAAGGAAATGAACAAAACAAACTGGAACAGTACTTAAACTTTTCATATTTGCGACCCAATATTCAACCCTAATTTTCCTCGCTTCCCCACTTCATACAAATAACAATGTATTGTGAATTCATTAATACTTTGACACTAAAGCTACAAATACGAGTTTTCTAAAGTGCCATCGGCTTATATAAACGTCTTACTCAAAGATTGATTGCCTCGAACGTATATATACGTCTTTCCAGAGTACAATCTTTTCTTTTCACTGCTATCCATAAAACTATTCCGAAGGCTTGGGAATGCAATAAAAGGGAATTGACTGTGTCTACGAAGGATTTGCCTATTTCAGAGAATTTCCTTATTTATTCCTTTTCTTCCTTCCCCCTAAACATCGCATACGCTCGCCTACGTTGAAAATGGTGGCATTAGGGAGATAATCACGTAACTTTTAATCGGCAGTTCAGGGATTAATTATAAACCGTACAAATTATCGGGATAAGTGTTAATTTTTGTATATAATTTTATATATGACAAGCCCATTAGGTCACTGGTAATTATTAAACTTGTTCTTAACTTAGTATTGTTAAATTAACTATAAAATACATTGTACAGTACTGATATATTTATAAGTGTATTATATCAGTGCAAATGTTAATTTTATTTTTGATTATGTCATAATGTATTTTGATTGTTTACTTTCAGTAAATTAATAATTTTTTTAAATCCTTTATTTTCAATATGCTCTCGCCTCCCTCGTAGAATTATAACGCCCCCTTAGGAGGTGCGCCCCACAGTTTGAGAAACTCTGAACTGGAATTATGCACAAAGGTGACGGAATTTTCGATCTTCTTGGTGAAGAAAGTGTAACGAACTAGCCGCCCATCCGGTATAGTGGTCAAGGGCTCTGACTGCTGTGCCATAGGGTCTAGGTCAATTCCCAAGAATCCATGGATGTTTGTAAATGTATAGTACCTTCACGACATGGGGTACATGCGTACTCTAAATAACCGTCGAGCCGCAAGTCCTCTCGTGGAGTTGGTGGAAGGGGGAGAGAGGTGGGTGGCACCTGACCACCTCCCAGGATATTCTTCCTCAAAATTGGGGTGGAAGCGAGCAAAATCGTACACGGAGGGACGTCTTAGGGCATGGGCCACCTGGGTTGCTCACCCTTGATGGGGGCACACTTTACGTTCCCGTCTCTGTGTAATAAGATCTTCGAATAATTTTAATGTGGTAAAACATTATTCCCGTACATTTTCCGCGAAAAGCACGGAATTTCAAACTGCATGTCGACTGACAAAAATGGTAAGAGTGTATTATTACGTGATGACCGTTGCTAGGCCTAGGCCTAATACCTTAAACAATCATTCAACCCATGAAGTCGATATGCGGCCATCGGTCGAGCCGGTTTGTGACAAGGTTATTCAGATTGCGAGTCATGCACATTTGTTTCAAATTACCGTTTGAACGAGTATTTGACAATGCAAGCTGTATACTATCTACTTTTAAAGATCTAAGGCAGGGCTTACTTTTGCATAGGGGCCCAGAGCCTTAAAAATCTTAAGATTTCTCTAGGTCTAGGGCCTCGAAGAGTCTTAAGACGTCCCTGCACGGACACCTTTTTAACACCCTTTTATAAGCTTCACTGATATGTAATGGAATCTTTGAATTCAATTTTTACCCACTTTAAAAGGTCAAATTAATTCGAAATTTTTCTCACCTGTCCAGGACCGATGACAATACAATAATTTTGTTCCATTGTCCTAATCAGGACTAACGATTTCCCATATTCAGATCCCATCCCGCATCTGGCGATTAACTCCAGATTTGGCAACTGAGTTACACAACTTAGTTCGATTAACTATAAAAGAGGGTGTTTTTTAGTTTTTTTAAACTCTAATTTATATATATTATATAGTCAAAACGTTCCCAAAAACCTCCAAGTGAAAAAGATACATAAATGCATAGTATAAAAATAACAAATTTTAAAAAACATTTTGTTAAATTTATTGAAATTATTTTTGTTTAAAATAAAATTTAAAAAAATGACTTGGATGAACTTGATGAGATATTATGAGTGTATTTATGTCCGTCGCAATGTTTGTGATTAGTAACCGCAAATCCCCAAGAGCACTAGTTTCTTTTTTGTGTGTGTGCGATAAGGTTTTTTACAGCACTGAATCCACGTTCTACCAAATTGGAAGACGAGAAAGAAGTCAACTTCTGTACAATAACCCATAATGCTGGACATAAAATTAGGATCTGTTTTTGTAACCAGAATCTGTGGTATCCTTGTTCAAACAATGGTTTAAGTTCCTCATCTGTGGATATTTCAATAAGATGCTCCTGGATTAATATGAATTCATCTGTGTTTGCGGATCTGAGTTAGTCCACGCGCATAAGGGTTCAACACCCAGTCAGAAACATCAAAATGGATTATTATTTATTTAAATTTCTATATAAAAATAAAAGAGTGAATCAAAATCTTTTTTCTATTTTATATTAAACCTTTCGCGGACCCCTGACATTGTTTAGAAACCCAAAATCAATTTTAAATTTCCACGAACCCCCTGAATAATACCGGAGACCTCTGGAGTCCGTAGGGACTACTTTGGGAACCACTGTTCTAGAGCAAACATTACAAGATTAGAACCGAAAAATTCATACAAATCAGTGACTTACACAGAGTACTTTTAAGTTAGTTTACATTTTAAAAAACACAGTGCCAAGGAATAATTTTTATGCTAAAAATTAATAATTTATTATTGTATGGAAACAAAAATCCCACCTTTGAGTACACCTCTGCATAAAATTAAAAGGATGCGAGTGAGTTATATTAACGTCCCATCTACAAAGCAGCACGAGGGCTGTTGGCGGCGGACCTTGGAATTTGGAAAAAAGATACGAAAATGGTTAATAATGCTATTACGAGTTTAACTGAATGTTAATTGAATCAGTTATTTTTAATCTCGCTATATTGAGACTGGTATATTTCTTCACGAAGCTTTTGTTTTGTCCCTACTTGTAGATTTCGAATTCTGTTCATTTCCCCTCGTTCCCAAACTAAGGAACTGATTTCATGACAACTAATGGAAATTTATAGGTTAAAATGCATTATGACTAGTATTTACTTATAAATTTTTGTTTGTTTAAAACAGTGGTATGTATTTCAGTTGATTCTTCTCACATGGCAATTTGTTTTTTTTATCTACTTTTTACTGTTTTTGCCATCACTTCATTAACAGGACAAATACATAATTTTTCCTTGCAAAATTCTAAATTTTTATTAATGATAAGGACGTTTGTAATCCTGGAGAAACAAAAACTCTACATAACTGCTCTTGTCATAACAGCTGTAGCTGATTGTCCGAAGCAGCAGAAGCGCTCTCTAGCGACCACAAAACTTTATTTTCCGAATGAGGGAAGAATGTAGTCGCTATTAAAAATAATCGTTAATGATGTTTGTTGACTTAGTGTAACTTAACATAGGGGTCCCATAAAATATTTAAGAATATTTTTTAAAGTCTCTATTTCTGTACATTTTACAAAAAGTGAGATAAGCATAATTGTGCAAAATTGTTTCTTTAATTACTTACGAATTAATTAAATTTATATAAAAATCCACCTCTTTTGTACTATTTGTCTCTTAACTGCATGACATTACACCAAAAATATTTTTAGACAACTTTTTCTCAATGAAAATGAGATTTACATATTTTCTTTTTCATTTTACATAATTTTTTTGTATTTAACTAAAAGAAAACCAACATTTGGATAATATGTACTTTTATAACAATGCAACTCAAAATGGGCTTGAAGGGGGGGGGAGCATCATTTAATCTGAATAAATGAAATTATATATGCCAAAATTAAATTTATTAAAATTATGCATAATGATAATTTTTTTGAATATTAGAATGGAATGCGACTGAATTCAATCAGAAATTTATATATAAATATGAATTTTGTATTTCAAACTAAAAATCAATACTTTTGTTATAGAACTCAAATTTTCATTATTTTTTAAATATACTAAAATGTGCTAAATGCACTAGTTAGTGCTTAGTGTCTAAAGAACGCAACAAAAAAAAGGGGGAATGCAATGCAAGGTGTGAGAAACCCTTGTTTATACTTTTAAAAATTTATTAAGGAAGTGGCATATTGGTTTATGTATGTATGTATATATATATATATATATATATCTGAGAATTATTTGCATTTTTAAGAATAAATTAAATGGAATGTAGCTTACATTTCCTGTACACACCGTTTCAATCAAATATTCAAAAATTGATGTTTTGCAATAAAAAAAATTGGCATAATATTTATTCAACCATTTGTTTCATTTTATAAAATTCTTGTTTAAAGTCTGCGAGGGGAGGGGGGATGATCACTCTGTAGATTAAAATTAAAACATCAATTCTAAGCATTTTAGAAATCTCATTAGATATTTCATTAATTTTCAAAATCCACTACTAAATGTAAAAAATATTTTTATATTACAAGCAATTCTTAAATATATTTAAATATGCTCACATAAAAGGGTTTTACTTTTAATATGTGAATTCCATTTATTTGTATATATTAATTGGTATTATGTTCCGTTTAGATTTGATGTTGGTCATGATGGTTTTATTGATCTAGAAGAACTAAAAAGAATGATGGAACTTCTAGGAGCACCTCAGACCCATCTAGCTCTCAAAGAGATGATCAAAGAAGTGGATGAAGATATGGATAAGAAAATAAGTTTCAGGGAGGTGAGTATTCAATCTAAAATAAAGCTTTTGTAAGAATATGATCTTGTCTTGCAAATGCAAGATAGATTTCATGTCATTTTCATTTTTAAAGCTTGTGATTGATTTCAAGTTCAATAATCAAAATATTATAAATAAACTAGGAGTATATATAAGCAGTACTAATTATCTCATGGCATATAGTATAATAAAGATTAACAAAAATTAGCTAAATACTAATTTAGGTATGTAATCTTATTGATCCAAAATAGTATACATATAATACACACGCACAAATTAGTATACATAAAGCATGCTCAACCTAATGCATCAAAAATATTCTAATAAAACAATTGTATGTGTGCTCAGAAATAGTTTCATTTTTCTAATTATGATTCAAACTAATCATCTATAGCTCTGCATCTGTCATAAATATAAATTTTATTGATTTTTTAAATAAAAAAGAAATTTATTATAAAAATATAAATATATTTATTTTTCTTGCTGGAAAAAAGCATATTTAAGAAATTTACTCTTAAATAAGTTGTTTCTTTTATTTAGTATTCAAAAAATAAATTAAAGAGTAACTATTCAATTGAGAATGTGTACATCTGTTTTTTAAAAACTCTATTTTATTTATTTTTTTTGTCATACAACTTGGGATAATATTCTTTTTAAATGATCCTAATACTTATTTTCAGTTTTTACTCATATATCGTAAGGCCAGAGCAGGAGAATTGGATTTAAGTGGAGGCCTATCCCAGCTGGCTTTATTGACGGAAATCAACGTTGATGAGGCTGGAGTTGGCGGAGCTAAAAATTTTTTTGAAGCTAAAGTGAGTAAAAGATGCCTCATTTAATATGTAGTCTCTAAATTTATATTTAAATCTTTAATATTTCTCTTTAGCATCATGACATTATCTAAATCCTTGTGAATCAAAGAAAGTTCTCATTTGTGAATGTTTTCAGTATCACTAATGTATACAATTTTATTCTAGTAAGATTGTTGTGCATGTTGATATTATTCAATCTTTAGTTACAACAAGTATGCTTGAAAGTGTGAGATTTATCAGCTCATTTTCATAATTACTTCAGATAAAGATGTTAAATAAAGTAAGGGACGAAATATTAAGTATATAATTGTTATTGCATTATTTTTTTTATGAAAACTGTAAATAATTTGGGTTAACTTTTTCCCTTCTTTGATATCACAGATATAAACAAAAATGTATTCCTTTCAACTTTCTCCTTAAATAATTCATATTGTTCTTACATGCCTTTTCCATTCTGTAAATGTTCTTATTCATAGGATAGTTTATTTTTCATTCTTCGCGTTATGCAAACATACATATGTTTTGGTAGCATAAAAAAAGTAGCATCCTTTCCTTAGAACAGATCTTGCACCATTGTGAATAATCCATAATAAATCTTGATATTATACAAATTTTGTTGTTCAACTAGCAAATCTTTTAGATATTTACTTTAATTAAAGCTTGCAATAGCTAAAACAATTAATTGGTGTGCCATACGTAGAGAAATAAGCAATATATTGAATAATTTTATTGAGAGAACAAGATTGCTTAAAATGAATAGACTACTAGAAATAAAATCATTTGATATTTAAACTAAAGGCTATTGCCTTCGAAATAAATATTTAAAATTTTAATGCATTATCTAACAAAATTGTAAATACATATAAAGTTCATACAGCATTTGACATCTATAACCATATTAATGTAACAAGTTGCCCATAAAACCAACTGCTTGAAAATATATTAAGACTACTATATTCCCTATATAAAAAATATAAACTTGAATTAATGTTATGAAAAATTTGTGATTAAAAAAATGTGTAAAAAAAGAATTTTGATGTTCATACATTTATTTTTCCCTTTTCCTAACATATTTGAAATTCAGTCATTTCATTTTGCAAAAACCACAATTTTGCAAATGATTCAATTAATAGCTTATGAGAAAGTATTCGTTAAAAAGTGTTAAAAATATAATATAAAATAAATTTTAATAAATTGTTTAATATGTTTATTATATAATACATAACTCTTGTATTAATTATTGTTTATTAATACATAACTCTTGTATATAAAATGTATAGAATATTTTAATGTGTTGATCAATAGGTTACTTTTCAATAAGTTACTTTTGATGTTACCTAAATTAACTTACATTCTCGAAATTGCATTATGAGGGTAATGTTTGATCAAAATGTTTAGTTGTGTTTCCATGATAAACTAAATGTTTAAGCTCATGCAGGACAGATTACTAACCAAAATAAAATTATAGATTAAAATACTCAAGTTATTTTTTCTTGCTACCATATAAAAAATGAGAAATTCTAGTTCATTCATTCTTTAAAAAATCTACAAGTATTTGATTGATTAGCCCTACTGCCTTTTATTAGTATTGATAGTTAAAACTGGGAAATATATCCTTTATTTTGTAACTGAGGTTTTTCTGAAAGTGATTTGGGTATTCAAATTTTATATTTCTAAAAAAAAGTTGAATATTTACATTACTTTGTTCCAGATTGCTGAACAAATGGCCAGTTCCAAATTTGAAGAGGAAATTCGTGCAGAACAAGAGGAGAGAAAACGAGAAGATGAGCTCAAAAGGAAGCGATTGGCGGCTTTCAAGGAAAAAGCCAATTTCTTTGGACAAGCTGCTACACAAAGCTAGCTTTCTTTTGAAATATCTTGCTGTCCTATAAAAAAATTAGTGTTTCTTTTTTTAAAAAAAAATAAGAATTGAGTTTCACTTGTACATACAATGTGTATTTGTAGATCATAATTTTATCTGTGCACTTTACTATGCTATTTTCTGTATACTTTGGATTGTAAATAATTCATATAAGATGTTTTAATATATTGTGTTTTCAAATTTTTGTATTGATTTATTTTTGTTACAGTATCAATAACTACTCAAGTATATAGGTAGTTCCTACCATTAGTTTTGTAACTTTGATATTCATAAATTTTTAGCATTCTACACATAGAATCTAATCTTATCCTAACAATATTTATACTAATCTTTTATTATTTCAGTTGGACATAATATACATAGTAATGTGGTTTATCTTTTCATAATCAATTCCTAATTAATATTTTATTGTAATCATTTTTATAACTCTAATTTTTTTTCATTTTAAAATTTTTTATTCATAAGAGCAAAAAATTAATATTTGTTAAACATGGGTTATATTTTTCATTTTTAAATGTCACTATGATTGAAAGATAATTCCAGGGCTGGCTCTAGCAGTTTTGCCACCCCGGGCAAAAATGGAAAATACCGCCCTTCTATCCAAAGCAGAACATTATAATTAAAAATAAATTGTTCACATAGATACACATCTACAAAACTCGAATAATTCTTGCAAACAAAAATACAGCATAACAATATATATTATTTTAATTGAGAAATACAAAATAATTTGAAATTAAGGACATTGTAAGGTTCGCCTGATTTCAAAAACTATATAGGCAGCGCTGTCATTGAAATCTAAAAAAGAAAACTTTTCAAAATGGAGGAGGCACAAAAAGACAGTTACAATTATTAGGATGGAAGCAAAAATGGTGTGAAACTTTTAATATATAGTGTTATAGTTTTTTAAATGTTATGTTAGTTTTGCGTGATGTGTGGCTATATAAGGAACAGTAAAAAATTGGCCTCTAAAAATGAACTGACTTTATTTGCCTGGTAAAGTAAGAAAATCTCAATTGACATCAAAGAACCAACAACGAGAATAGTACAGACATAGTTACCAGTTTTTATTTCAAACGAGTAAAATGCAAGAGGGAATCACCCATGTTAGCAGGCCAATTTCTTCGAAAAAGATTCTACTAATGGGGAGATTCAGAACCTTTTATTTTAACTTAAATACATTTAAGACTAAAATAAAACATCTATGACTATCTATGTACTAAAATCTCTTATTACCCCAATCTCCTTTTGAATAGCTGACACAGGACATCATACAGGTGAAAGGAGTGTATATAATGACCAGACTAAGGGATGGGAAGAAAGTTCCTAGTGAAAGATGTGTAAACATGTCAAATTTCATAATTCGACGCCTGCCTTGAACTCTTACAATTTCAACATAAAAAAAAAAAACCTGACATTATAAACATACAAAGTATGAAATAAGATACATTAAATGAAACATGAAAAAAGTTAAATGAAATATGAAATAAAAATAAATGAATTCACACCTAATATTTCAAAAAATATATCAAATTTTTTCGAGGAAAAAAATTTCATATTTGATCTAAATGCCGCCCCAAGCAGGGCTCCGGTTTGTTGGCTCTAGTGCCTCCCCTGATAACACAAACTATTAATTGTTTAAAATTAAATTAAAACTTAAATATAAACATTAAATATTAGATACTATATCTAAATATTAAATATTTCCAAAAAAATTTTTTTACATTATGTATAATATGTGCTCCATAAATGGAACATAGGTCTTTAACACTTAAAATTTTTTTTTACATGATTTTAAAAAATTTTGTTAACGATATATGTGTTTGGTTAACGGTTATTATGTTAAATTTAATTTGTGTACACAATATAGTTGTAAGGGAATTTTTAAATGTTATTCAGAAATAACAAAGGTTCAACAGAAAATTAAGTTTTTCTACCAATTTCAAAGAAGTTACATAATTGGCAAGTAGAAATTTATGCATTCAAAACATTTTACTATTAATTATTGGCCTTTCAGTCAAACAAAAAAAGCATTAAAACTGTGAAGGCAGTAGCAAATAATCTTTGTTACAAAAGTCACAGAATATAAATCATATAAATGAAAAACTAGAGTACAAGAAAAAATTTAAACTTAAAATTCTTTAAAAGAAATAAGGGCAGAAGAATATTGTTTGAGTCATGTTCTAAAGTTTTCCTGCTGTCCATGATAGGAAAGTATTTCTTTTTAGTATTATTACATATAGCACATGTTCTTGTGTTGAAGGTATAAGATAATGTATATCGAATCTAAAAGAGTAAGGTCCAAGAACAAAATAGATTTTTGTTTTCACTAAAGCAAATACCAAGTTACTTCACAGAATTTGTAAAATGATTGTTCTGCTCCACAGTACAGTCTGAATGCAAAATCCATCCAACAACAACAGCCATATTTAGTGCAATGTCTAAATGGATTCCAATGCCATATATGCTTCTAAACAGAGGTCAATATGATCCAAGAAGTCTATCTGGCAAATTGACTCTTTCTATTCCCTTGTACATTACGATTTGGTAGAGAAATATCGACCCGTGCTTGGCAAAATCGTTTCAAACAGGCTCGTATGTTAAATTGGATACTATAGTTACTACAGAACTGTTTTTCCTATGGCAAACATTGGTCTGTCATATCAAATGCGGTTTCAAGAGAGATTTTGTCTCTCTCTATATATACGAGGGCAATTTGGAAAGTAACCTCCGAATCGCTGTAAAAAAACAAACCAGGAGAGAGGAAGGAAAAAAAATTATTTTCATATCAAAAATGCAACTCCTCTATTTTTTTAGCATAGTCTTCCTCATTTTTCAAGCACTTCTCGTGCCGTTTTACCAATTTATCAATTTCTTTTGTATAGAAAGTGGCCACCTGCGATTTAAACCAATGTGTCACAGCGTCTTTAAGTTCTTCATCGTCAGCAAAAAGCCACTTCTTCATTGTAGTGAACAGATGCTAATCAGAAGGAGCCAAGTCTGGGCTGTAGTAGGGATGTTAACACACATGCCATTTAAATATGCGCAAAATTTCTCATGTTCTTACATCAGTGGGAGGGCGCACGTTATTGTGCAGAAACACAACCCTAGAACTCAGTAGGCTGCGACATTTGTTCTGGATTTCTCTTTTCAGTTTTTCCAACGTGCGACTGTAAACTTAGGAATTTATTGTTGCTCCACGGGTCATGAATCCAACAAGCAAGATTCCTTGAGCATCCCAAAAGACGGTAACCATCATCTTCCTCGTTGACAAAGTTTGACGGGTTTTCCTGCGCCGGGTTAGAGAACCGGTATGACCCCATGCCATAGACTGTCGTTTTGTCTCCGCATTGACATGCGCTACCAAAGTTTCATCGCCAGTCATTATTCTGTTCAAAAAGTCCTTCCCATCCGTGTGGTACCGGGAAAGATAGCGCCCTTTCGACTTGTATTTTAGATCTCCGTGAGCATTTTCGGTACCCCTCGAACACAGAACTTCCGGGTAGCCTAATGTTCCTGTGACTGTCTCATGTAAAACTGTTCGGGAAATGTTTTGAAAGTTGAGAGATTGTGAAATTACGGATTGTGAAATTTTTTTCTTTAATGAAAGCAGCACTTACTACAGACCCTCTTCCACTCCGTGATTCCTCATGGATGTTTGTTCTTCCGTCTTTGAAAAAGCGTATCCACACTAACGCACTACACCTTTTCTCATAATGTTTGGCCCGTATACGGCACACATTTCACGATGGATATTCGCTGCTGACAATTTTTTTTTTTTTTGGCCTAAAGAAAGCTTATCACTCCTCACATTTTGCGGGATTTGCTATGGCGGAACACATTTTGTCACATTATAACTAGCAAACTCTTGGCCCTACGACACTTTCACTCGCCGATTGGAAACTAGAGTTCCTTTCCCGGGAAATCATGGGCTGCCGTAGCGTAGTGGTCAAGGTATCGGATCATGGCAGGTATGTCATGACCTCGAGCCCAGCGCCACTAAAGACCCGCCGTGTAAGGCAACGATGCACGTTAAATCTGTCAAAAGCTGAAACGTCCTCCCGTTGGTGTGGTGTAGTAGTTAAGAGAGGGAGTGCCTGCTCAGGTGTCGTCCACGTCACTTGACCGTGGTTCAAAATTACGTGGTCCGTCGAAAAAAGCCCTCGAGTAACTGAACAGTGCGACGTTAATATTCACTCACTCACCCCGGGAAATCATGAGATAAGGGACGTGGGTAGAGCATCGAACTCTAGACCGGAAGGCATGGGTTAGATGGCCGATGCCACCAAATGCCCTTCGAGTACACATGGAGTACGTGCTCGTTAAAACAGTGGGTCCAAAGTATTGTGGGCGGTCGCAGCTGAAACCACAAGTGCAGGGGGCTGGAGAATATTTCCCTCACCAGTTCCATGCCTAAAATTTTGAGGTGGAGATCGGTGGTGTCGTCATCTATCGTAAAGAAGTTCAACCTGTCTCACAGGCACTGGCAACATTCATTCCTTCCCTTCGGGAATTTCACCGACCTAAATCGTACTGTCACCTGTATGGCGCTCAAGGCTAAGGCCAATGACAGGCGTAAATCTAGCCCCTTGTCACGATGAATTTCGTGGGTCTCGACCTGACACTGTCGATCAGATGGCATTAGCAACAACACCATTAGATTTCTGAACACTTTCTATTCCCAGAAATCGCATGTGGCTTCAATAGTTTGTTGGCAATGCTTGAAAGATTTTTAGAAATAAAGTCAGCAATTTATAAAGCATTAATTGTGACATTAAAGCGGAACAAATGATGGTCAATGTCGAGTTTGAAACTCTGACTACAATTGTATCAGGTTTGAAGCCAGTAAAAATTGGCTTAGAAAAATTATGCAGTCGAAATGTAACTTTGCCAACTGCAGAAGGTGTATTTTATTTTGTTATTGGAGAGTTGAACGAACAAAATTCAGAATTTGCGAAAAATGTGAAATATTCTCTAATCCAAATAATTAATGAGAGATGCAACGATAATTTAATAGGATTAATGCAATACCTGAATTTGGGGAGAAAATACAAAGCAGCTGCAGTTACTGTCGATATTTCGCGATTGCCTTGTAAAAATAGTTTGGTTAGACAAGCCCAAATGATAGGGACAAGGTTTTTCTGCGAAGAAGAGGAATCAATACCCAACTCTTCGCACTCAGAAGAAAGTATGGAGATTTTGAAAGAAAAACCTCCGATGTTGGACGAAAAATTGGAGAAGGCAATTTACTCTAAAACAAAAGCTTTATGTTCAACCAAAAAAAGTACTAGTTTCAGTAAAATCATGAAACAAGAGATGCAGTTGTTCGAATCGACTGAAAATTCCTCACCAAACATTATAAAACTATGTGAGGCTTTAAAAACAATTCCTCCAACGCGTCAGTTAAAGCCGACAGAGCATTTTCTGCTGATGGATTGTTCAACACAGAACTAGGCTGAGTGATAAAAGTATAAACTGCTTATTCATTCTGAAATCCTATTTTAAAAATGAATAATCAATTTACTATACATTTTTTGTATTTTTAGCTCGCGTTATATAAATAAGTATTAATTTTGGAATTTACATGTATCCTTGTTTTATATAATTACTAGCTGGTATATCCGTTCTTCGCACGGGTGAAGTGAAAAATTAATACAGACTGAAGGATATAAAGAAGTTTTTTTAATGAGTTAATTTTACGTGAATTGTGTAAATTAAACAACGAAAAAAAAAACTTCTTGCATATCTCAGCTGAGCAAAAGCCATGTTTGCTAAATTTTAAGTCTGTAGATATAATAGAGCTGATAAAAAAGATTTTTTTTATTTATTTATAACACCCCGTAACTCTCTTGTGGGTCGATTTTTGAAAACACCTTGCTTCTGCTCAGCAAAAGTAACACATTGTTACAAATTTTGCGTAATAAACGCTTAAAATATTGAAAATAATTTGTATCTGGATGTATATAATACGTTAATATTACTTTCTGATGCATTTATTTTATGTTAAATAGCTGTTACTCGCGACTTCGTCCACGTGGAATTTAACAAAAAAAGTATTTATTCAATTCGCAGAGTTTAAGAAAAATTAATAATTATGTATTTTCCACGTAAGGAAATACCTATGCTATAAGTATAATGTCATTCTTCTACTTTGTGAATCGATTTTTCTTTTTTTGTTTTATTTTATTTTCTTTGTATTTTTTTGTTGACAAATGATGAGAGGGACGCATGACCTTTAACACTGTCGATGGGGTGAAGACTGTAAAATCATTAGTATCAAAACAGGTTTAAGTAATAGTAGGGTGAAACGAACACAAACGTAGGCGCTAGCAAGGGGTGAGAGGGTCGCATGACCTTTGACACTGTCGATGGGGTGAGGACTGCAAAATCATTAAGATCAAAGGACATGAATGGGAAATATCGCGAGTGGCAGCAACCTAATCAAACAAAAAAGTTTGATATAACTGCTAGAAATTGTTGAGACAGAAGGCTCGCGAAATAAAATAATACTTATTGAATAAAAATAATCCCTACTGAATGAAAATAATCCCTATTTGAATCGGATATTGTTCACTATTTCATTGGTTTTAATTTTATTTTCGCGGAATCCTAATTTTTCCCCTTAAAATAAAAGTAGCCTAAGTTACTCCATATAACATCAGCTATCTGCCAGTGAAAGTTCCGTCAAAATTGGTCCAGCCGTTTCAGAGATTAGCCGGAACAAACAGAGAGTGAGTGAGTGAATATTAACATCGCACTATTCAGCTACACGAGGGCTTTTGGCGACGGACCACGTAATTTTGAACCATGGTCAAGTGACGTGGGCGACACCTGAGCTGGCACCCCCTCTCCTAACTACCACACCACACCAATGGGAGGACGTTTCAGCTCTCGACAGATTTAACGAGCATCGCTGCCCTACACGGCGGGTCTTTAGTGGTACAGGGCTCGAACTCATGACATGCCTGCCATGATCCGATACCTTAACCACTGGGCTACCGCAGCCCTGAACGAACAGAGAGACAGAAAGACAAAAATTTTAAAAATTGATTATATGATATAAGTACTCTATATACTTTAAATGCATTTCGTTAAAAGTTGTTTATTTCAAATTACAAAAAGACACTTTGTTTTTATTTATATGTATGTGGATTATTGATTATATTTAAAAAATAACTTGTTTAAATGTTTCGAAAATTTAATGTATTTCTGGGAATCCCAGGAACGATAGTAACATTCCCGGGATTTCCTGAACATTCCCAGGAATGGAAAAACCCAGGAAATCAGAAACCCTGCTGGCAGCTTACTAAATCAGAGCTAAAAATTGCTTGTGCATCCGATTGAGGGCGTTCCCAACCGTACTTCCAGCGCCACGCATTACTGGCGGATAGTTTCCGAATTACCCTTGTATCTATGGCAGTGACATAGCGGAGAATATAAAGGCCCACCTGAAAAGTCAGGTTTGGGGCCCCAAGCCGTATCTCGCAAAGGATTGGTATACTATAATATAGGCTTTGGGCCCTCTGCAATGTGGGGGTGTGCATTACGTCACTAATACATGGTATGTATGAAGATATCATTATATTCCTAATGCAATTCTCTTCATATGGTGAAGAATGTTTATTAACTCAACATCCAAATTGGGTCACACTATTATAATAAATTGCAATAGCTTCATAAGATATATACTGTTTCGTTTTTTTTTTATTTCATGTGTCAAAAACTTAAATAATTTGTGACTCAAGAGTAGAATGAGAAAGATACATTTGATAACTCATTCTTGCGCTTGCGGTTCTTACAAGTTTTAAATCTTTGTAACAGTAACAAACGATTTCACAATTTATATTTTATAAAAAAATTTTTAAATAGAGTCTGCAAATAAAGCCACAAGAGGGGAAAGTAGATATGGTATAAAACTCTGTAAAGTTATACAAATATTTCTAGGTAACTTTTTAATCACTTTTTTTATTGACTGCAAGATCGAAATTATTCCGGAATGAGAATGCATATCATACTGATGAAAATGCTATGCAAAAAAAGTCTTTTTAACATTACCAAGACTAAAACTTAGTATATATCTATATTGCCCAAAAGCAGTCAAAATGACTGCATTGTGAAACAATAACTAATGTGTAAAGAAATTTCTTAAAAATTAATTTTTTATATTATTTACAGTCATATAACAAGTTATTAGTAAATATTAACAATAAAAAAAATTTACTTCCCTAGGGAAAAAAATATTCTAAAAAATTCTAAGAAATTGTGTCATTATATACATAATTGTTTTTTCAAATTGAAATGAAAAAGCAGTCAAAAGACTTCCTTGGGCAATCTAGTGTTAAAAGAAAAAACTGCATGCATTATACAGTAGCACATACTAGGGGTGAGGCTGGAAGTTTCAAACTCCTTCCATAGATCAAGAGATTTTGAATTTTAAGCATAGGGACTGTCTTGGTGCATTGGTCTAAATTTTTCAAAAATAAATAAATAAAATCTCTCTTGAAAGTAATCTGTGTATGTAACTGATGCACACTAAGAATGTTATTTCTACAAAATATTTGCTTCTTTGTAATTAACTGATGAGTGTTATGTTGATTATCTAAAATATATAAGCCACATGTCACAAAGCATATCTTCTATGTATAAATCATCTGATGCATTCCCAGGAACGTCTTAAGGCGTGGGCCAACTGGGCCCGGGCTCAGGGCCTCGTTTCGTTCTGGGTTTAGTCTTAATAAGATCATGATCCGGATAATTTTAATGTTCTAATAATATTCCAGTACATATTCTCCGAAAAACATAAAATTTCAAACTGCATGTCAACTGGCAAAAGTGGTGAAACTGCATTATTATGTGATGACAGTTGTCCATGTCTAGGCCTAGGGATAACGCTATAAATAATCATTTAACATTTAGTCGAAATACGGTCATCGGTGGAGCCGGTTTGTGCCTAGGCTTATGAGAATGTGAGTCGTGCACATTTATTTGTATAAAATTACCATTTGAAAGAGTATTTGTATGTGTATGTGTGACGATGCATTCTATGTACCAGCGGCCGCCAAACTATTTGACCTCATGGACCACTAAATTCATAATTTGAATCCCGCGGACCACTAATAGGATTTTTTAAGTTTTAAATATACATATAAAAAAAAATGTGATCTAAGAACACAATCTATGCATCCTAAAACCTAACTTAACGTGATGAGTGAGTATATTGCCCAATTTTCTGGGGACCAGCAAAATTTTCTCGCTGACCGCTAGTGGTCCACGGACCACCACTTTGGAGACCTCTGCTTTTTTCTGTCTACTTTTAAAGATCGCAGGTAGGGCCTACTTTTACTAAGGACCCAGAGCATCAAAAGCCTTAAGATTTCTCTGGGTCCAGGGCCACAAAGAGGCTTAAGACTGGGGTCAATTGGGCCCAGATCTCGTCTTGTTCTCGACTCGGCCCGAGTTAGATCATGATCCAAATAATTTTAATGGTCGAATGTTTTTTTTTTTATTCCCAGACATTCTCTCCACAGAACTGGGAATTTCGAGATCTATATCAGTGCTTCTCAAATTTTCAGTACTGGCGCCCCCTTTTTCAATC
>BMAV01009776.1:152930-168319 GCA_019973955.1 Trichonephila inaurata madagascariensis
AATTCAAATCCGGAATTAAACTTTAAAGTTAACCTAACTAATAAATTCAACGCTCTAGAAAACTTTGAACCCCAAATTATACCCGTAGAAGGAACTTCGACTGATACACAAAACTAAAATCACACACCTAGTAAAACTAACAATAATTTAAATACCACTCCCATTAAATTGACAGCACCTGTTATACTAAAAATCACACTTAATTTCCGGGCCCAAATGAAAACTCTAACAGATAAGATGCCTACCATCAGAAGCAAAATGACTTGAGATTACCTTAAATTGTATACAGACACCTTCAACCAATATCACCAACTTAATCACATCCTTGAACAACTCATATACGAGTTTTATTCAATCACCCCTAAAACAGAAAGACCCATTAAAGTTGTAATAAAAGGACTTCCATGCGACACGAAAACCACCGATATTCACAGTGACCTATTTGATTTGGGATTCATCGTTTACAGGGTCACGCACACAAATTATAGGATGAACTTTAAATCAACCCTACGAATTTTTCTTATCTCCCTCCCACGTAATCTGACTAACGCTAAAATTTTTAAATTAGATAAACTCTCTTACCTTACTGTAAGAGTAGAAGGCTTTGAAAGCAAAGGGGTCACCCAATGCTTTCAATGCAACAAATTCAATTATACCGTGGACAACTGTCATCTCACCCCAAGATGTCTGAAATGTGGCGAGGCCCATCAGACGAGAGAATGCCAGATCAAAAGGGTCGAAGCGCTCTTTTGTATAAATTGTCAAGTTTTCGGCCATATGGCAAATTATTCCAAGTGTCCCCACTTCCGCAAGCCCCGCAAAGGCACTAGTAATAAATCAAATTACTCAACCATTGTAAATAGCTTGGTTAGACTGAATATGTCATACGCGCAAGTCTCTCTCTCCACACAAATACCTTCTAAGTCTACTGCTCCTCAACAGATGGCACCACAAATCAGTCAAATCCCTGCTATCAATCATCTACAAACTAAGATCCCAAAATCCGCCCCCCCCCAACAACAAGTAAAAAATAATAACGAATGCATCAATGAACCCTTCAACAAACAATCCAGACACTCTCTGTACTAGTACAACAAATTAACAACATGAACTTTTCAGATCCCACCCCCCAACCTACTATTACCATTACAAACAAATCCAGCAAAAAAACAAGAAAAAAAAAAAAGGAATTAGTAGCACATTGCTAGAAATTCTCCTAGACGATGACAATGAGTAATTTATATACCTCTTCATTCACCTTTTGAGGATAAATTTTTATTCCCTAAATCCTTTATTTTTTTCTCCTTTCGTCGCACCCCACCAGGATTGCTCCCAATTTTCTATTTCCTATTCCCATTCAATTTCTCAGTACATCCAATATAGAGGAAACTCACTCTACTATCCAAAAGAATTTTTAAAAAAGGCTTGGCAACAAAAAAAAGCATAGAAACCAGGATGGGCTGTAATAGAACCCAACCACCGAAATAAATTAACCAATCTAAACTCATTTGCATGTGTAAGTAGTCGCGTAAACTAGGAACTTACAGGATAGCATAACGTGTTTCAAGATAACAAATTGGTGGTTTATTGGAGAACCTGCTTCCCGCAGGGAAGCTCAATATCCTGCAATGTATTCCTTTTTCCATTACACGTTTCTTCACGTCGCATGAAGAAGCGTTCAATTCAAAATTAGGAAATAATGGCATTCTTGTAGGTCTGTAATCTAAATGTGATTTTTTTTTTATACAAAATTTTGTCTATTTATATTAGTGGTGCAAAATACATTTCTTCATGTAGAAATTTTATTCACATATTGTTCACCATTCTTGTATCATGCTATTTTTGATTTTGTCGATTTTCAGGAACAAAACACAGTAAAAAACTAATTATTGAATAAATAATTAGCATTAATTAATAAAATTAATCATTAATAACAAATATTTAATTAAATTTTACGTATTATATACTTAGAATTATAACCAATCGGAAAAAAATCACTGGCTTTGGGGGGTCTGGACCCCCCCCCTTGTGTGCGCCACTGATCTTTTGCGATACCTAGTGAGCAGAAGTCCACCGCGTGTACTAAAAGCTTTGGTGTGAATCGAACAATGTGAAAAAAATATCTCGTTTCTACCCTGCCCTCGATGAGTGGACGCCTTGGTGTGAATGAGCACCAATCAAAAATTAATTCTTTCAGTTTCGTATCGCTTACCGAAGAAATCCCCCAATTCCTTAAGCCAACTCTCCTCAGAAAAATTTTAACGAGCTTATCAAACACGCACATAGATTTGATACTCCTTGTATCTAATCATATTTAATTGTCAGAAAATACTACAATAGTCTACAGACTCTGAACCCTGCCAGATTCTGTCTCTTAAAGTTCCTTTATTTTAGTGTTATCAGCAATATTTGAGAATTATTTGACTAAATAAAAGTATTTATATATATTCTAGTGGTGTGAAATATTTTAGAATATATATTTGCAAGGGTTCATTTTTAGATTTTCTTTAAAAGAAACTTTTTCGAAAGAATTTTGAGAGGGGATTATATTTTTTAAATGGGTGTATTAAAGTAGTTGAAATCTCTGATGTGTCAGGTGATAGACGCGCTTCTCCCCATCCTTAACGAAAGTCTGTGATTACGTTTATCATTCCTATTTCGGTACATCTGCTTTTTTTTGTAGACATATTGTATGAGCTTATATAAAATGCTCTTTCGCATAGCTATTTAAAAGTTCCATAAAATATTTCTTCCACCTTGAAGGAGTACAAGGTAGTTAATGAGGTATGAACGTGCCGTCAAATAATTTTGACGTGATTATTGGGAAAATAATAAAACTAAATATGAACAGCTCACAAAACTCTTTATTCACCACGAAAAAAAAAATTTTTTTTTTGCATTGCATAGTATTAAATGTTTTAGTTATACGTCTAATTCAAATTATAAAGTAATATTAGTATGCCTTCACACTTGTTGCAGATTATAGATGACAAATAACTTAATAAGATTGTAAGATGTTACTTTTAGTAGAATGCATGCTGAATTGAAATCATTAGTAAAACGGTTTCTGTGAGCGCGAGTCCCTTTAATATTATTCATCTCTGAAAATAATGACTCGCAGGCATAGGTGAATGAAAATGTGGTTATAATAGCATGAATCAGCTTCCTTAATCAGTTAAATGTATCTGGAAATGAATTCCATGTTTCCAAAATTTCATTACTGGCATTTTTGCCATATATTAATTCCAACTTTTTCCTTGTTTCAATAAATTTTTGAATCCATATTAAACTACACTGGAAAATCACTCAGTAGCATTTCAAATTCTTCATTTCCTACCAGTCGAATTGGGACAAGTTTAGAAAAAATCAAATTAACTCACATCAGGGTATATAATAAACTTGAGCGTTTCCGATAACTTTTTGGTGACCGCGGTAGCATTGTGCTCAAGGTATCGGATCGTGGCTGGCTTGTCACGAGTTCGAGCCCATTACCACTAAAGAACCGCAGTGTAGGGGAGCGATGCTCGTTAAATCTGTGCAGAGCTCAAACGTCCTCCCGTTGGTGTGGTGTGGAAGTTAGGAAAGGGGAATGACAGCTCAGGTGTCGTCCTCTTCACTTGACCATGGTTCAAAATTACGAGGTCCGTCGCCCAAAGCTCTCTTGTAGCTGAACAGTGTGACGTTAATATTCTCACTCACCCGATAACTATTTGAACTTCTCGCTGAAAACTCCTTGATTAAAGAATCAATAACGAAAATAAATTTGTTGGATATTAGAACCCGTAACCTATGGGTTCTTAAGCACGTAACATACCACTAGACAAAAGTGAGCACTCCTGTTACTGGCTTGTTTAGATACCGCCATAAATTCTTCAACAAATCTTTTTCATCGTCGGTTTTCTGAGATACATCTAAATCTTTGATATATTTTTTTTTCAATTTTGGGAAGCGCTTGTAACTTCTTGTAATGTTATCGTTTATGAAAACATATAGTCTAGAACATATAGTCGAGAACAAGATCCCTCGTGAGTATTACTTTATAGTGAACTTTTTTATTGTCAACTAAAATGCAAAGCGTTTCGATTGATGGCGTGCCCAAAATATTACGTCAGGGGCATTGGTTCGCCGACCCTGCTCTAATACAAAATGTAATTTTTAAAAACCTTTTTCCATTCAAGTCATCCATCACATTCAGTGAAAACTGATACTTAAAAGATTGTCCTATTTAAAAAGCTCAGCAATAAGCAATATACGCAATTCGGTAATCTTAAAAACATGCAGTGGGATCAAAAAGTCCAGAACACATTTTTTTTTTTTTTGTCTAACTTTTGTGTTTGACTTACTTTTGTTTATTCGGTTATTGTACTGTATTAAATGTTATTGATTCTAATATACGAGGGCTATTTTTTAAGTAAGGTCCGTTGGCGCGAAAAGTTCCCTAGTTCGAGCGTACACCGCAACGCGTCTCTGCATCACTGACCAGCATCCTTTGTGAAGACACTCGTGGCATTTCCAACTCTGTAGCAGTCGTGTAAGCTGCGCTGTGCGTCTTTAAAAAGTTTAAGGTGATTGAATTGCCCTCCAAGTGTGAGATACGGTCTGTTATCCATTTTTTGACTGCGAGAAACATGTCCGTTGCAGACATTCATCGCCAGATAACAGAAGTTTAGGGCACAGAAGCAATGAGTAACAGCAAAGTACGAAAAAGTGGGTCAGGAAGTTTGAAGATAGGCGAATACTCTTTCATTGGAATTTCCCGACGTTTATCGGCCAGTGGGGTACAAAATTTTGACAGAAGACCTCAACACGTTAAGAAATTGTGTTCTCGGTGGGTACCCAGACTACTCACAGCGATACGCAAAGAGAAAAGATTTGCCATTTCATTGGACTTTTTGATTCGTTACGAGGAAGAAGAGGATGACGTGTTGAGTCGAATTGTTACTGGAGATGAAACTTGGGAATCCCATATCACCCCGGAATCAAAGCAACAGTCGATGGAATGGCGACACTTATCCTCTCCCGTCAAGGTCAAAGCCAAACAAGCGCTGTCAAAGCACAAGATTATGGCAACAGTGCTCTGGGACCGAATGCGGTGTTTTGCTGGTGGGCTGTACGCCACAAAGACCAACGATCAACTCAGGTGCTTACTATGCAACTCTACGGAAGCTCCGAAAAGCATTGCAAAGCAAACGGCTCGGCATGTTGTCAAAAGGAGGTTTGCTCATCCACGATAACGCAAGGCCTCGAACGACTCGGGAGTTAATCAAATCTTTTGGCTGGGAGGTTTTAGACCATTCATCATACAGCCCCGACCTATCTCCGAGGGATTTTCACCTTTTCCTGTACCTCAAACACAGTCTTGGCGGGAAGTATTTCAGTGACAACGAGGAAGTGAAAACGGCCGTGAACTCTTGGCTTTCCCACCAGGCGGCAGACTTCTTTAAAGGGGGATTTCAAAACTTAGTTCTAAGGTATAAACAGGGCATTAATAAACTCTGCAACTATGTAGAAAAATAAGCCAAAGTATGTACAATCCTAAAAAAAAAGATTTTTTTGAAACAAAATATTGTCGTTATTTTTTTTAAAACAAACAGACCTTACTTAAAAAACAGCCCTCATATTTTTTTAATGCTGATCTGTTATTTGTTTTCTATCCCCTCAAGTACTTTTTCAAGTACAGCTGCCTGAATACATGAATGACTCGTAAGTACCCTAACACAATACAGAAAGTAACATAGTACAATAACATAAAAATTTACAAATACTGTAGATTTAATATGCATTTTGAAAATTACATGGTTGTGATACATGCTTCAGCAATTTATTTGCTTTCATTTTGGCCCTTCATCAATTTGGCATATGATACACTATTTTCAACAGAATTTATTTCATGACAATATAGCTGAAAGAAAATATAAAAGCTTCATTAACTCAT
The DNA here is from genome assembly GCA_019973955.1 of Trichonephila inaurata madagascariensis. Lineage (NCBI taxonomy): Eukaryota > Metazoa > Arthropoda > Arachnida > Araneae > Nephilidae > Trichonephila > Trichonephila inaurata. The sequence continues at coordinate 158,866 of BMAV01009776.1, forward strand.
GTTTGTGTGCTTGAAAGTTTTTACTTTGAAATATTATAACCAATATTATGCGATAAACTTTCTCTCTATCTTCCTCCGAGGACTCTATCCTGGCTAGGCCATTTTATTCTTTGTATTGCCTTTGAACCATTTTTAGACTATTTTTGCACGATGACATGGAATCTTATTATTCTAAAAAGTTCCATGATTGATCTCTAAAAATATCTCCACAAACAGCATTTTATTTCGTGCTGTTTAAATTTGGGAATCTTGGGGCTCCCATTTCACTTTTTCACTCATATTATGAAATTTTCCAACACCACGAGAAGGCAAGTAGCCCCCCATCAATACCTAAGCCAGTGCCTTACGCCCGAAGGATCTGAATTTCTCCTGAATGCGTCATCTTACATAATCACTACTTAGTTTACTATAAATACAAAGCTTTCATCTCTAATATTACCTTTGTCCAGTCTAACAGTCCATAGTAAATTATTCCTTTCACATGCCAATCATTCCCTACATTGAAAATCAATCAGTAATGGCTTCATAATCTAATTTCCAGCAGTCTTTATCTCTTAGTTCAAGGGCACATATTCATATTCGGTGTCAAAATCCATTATTTTCACTATCCGCTTGCTGTGGATTAAAGATTTTTGCTTTAAAGTAAAATCCTTTGCAATTTCCTTTATTCATGTAAAGATGCTTTTCTCTGTCCTTCAGATTGCTTCCTGTTTTTAATTCAATTTGCTTAAGAATATCTTTTCATTGTTATGATTGTAGAAAAACCAGCTTTTACTCCAGCAACAATTTGGCCCACAGAATTATATTCTTCCTTCAATAGTATAATTTTGTGCCTTTCATTATAAGGCAAAAAACGAAAATTTACCCATAATTCCAATATTATCCACTCAAAAACATCAAATTTCAAAACAGGCACATTTCAATGCAATCCACCCAGACACTTCGACTCCTTTCAATGCACCAAAACATGCAGCACATTTTATTTTCAATCCTTTATCACTAATGTTCTCTAAATGGTGAAATATTTCGTTGGTTGAAAATACAATCACTTATTGCTCTATAATGAATTTGTGATTCTCATATCTATGTTTTCTAACAAAATCCATAAAACTATATACTTTACATAAGGATGTGCAACAATTACAAACAGTGACATGACAGAGCTATTAGACCCCCCCCCCTCCCTGCAAAGTCAGGTTTTGCCTTTAATATTTCATAAAATGATTAAATACGTACTTGCAGTGGCGCACACAAGGGGGGGGTGTCCTAGAGGTCCTGACACCCCCCATGGCCCTTGATTTTTTTTCGATTGGTTATAATCCTATGTATATATTACGTAAGATTTAATTATGTATTTGTTATTAACAATTAATTTTATTAATTAAGGCTAATTATTTATTCAATAATTAATGCTGTATTGTTTTTGTTTCTGAAAATCAACAAAATCAAAAGAATATGGTGGGTGGCGTATTAGAGCATGATACCAAAACGGCACTTTCGACCCTTGAAAAATTTTTGTGTGCGCTACTGCGTACTTGGCGTCAGACATTCTATGGGCTCCCTGGAAACCTGCTCCCCTCACGATGCGGGAGTGTACGTTACGCGCAACTGATTATAAAACGAAATAATAAGTCCAACTCAAAAATAAAGCAAAAAATTGAGTGTATTCAGGTCTTTTGCCACCATTGCACCTTTCTTGTTTGATATTGCCGATTACTGTTATGGGCTAATGTAGTGTCATGTGGTGGCGAAAACGTAAAATAGAATTTTATAAACTACTTTATAAATTTTAGAGCAACATCCGTTACGAGATGAGTTTTAAGTAGAATAATATACTAAGTTCAAATGTTTAAGAAAAATATTTTTTGGATTTAACTGAAAAGAAAAACAGGATGCTCTTTCTTAAAATGTATAGTTGAAATTCTTGAGTACATTGATTCAATTACAATTTTCCAAAGTAATAAAGTAAATATTACAACATAATACATTGAAAGAGGGTAAAAATTTAAAAAAAAAAAAATCTGTAGGATACAAATCGCTTTTTAAGTGGTTTGTGTTTTTTAATATTTCTTTTGTTATGTTTATTTATTTATTTTATGATGTTTTCAATCTCAACAAATAATATCAGTGGTAAAGAAAAGATCCACCAGATGTCGCGGTAGCCGAGACTCGTCAAAATAGTCATCAGTATGAGAACAAAAAAATATGAGCTAAAAGAATTTTATTTAAATTAAATTTTAAGGACTGTAACAATTGATTTTTACAAAATGATTCTCCCTTGCATCAAAAATATTTAACATTTTTTTTTTTTTTTTTTTTTTTGATAGCACACGTACACTCCAACATTAATTTATTGGGACTACAATATAGATAAGCTTTTTCTTACTTGATAGCTACAAATGTATCCTGAAATTTGGTTGCTTACAGTCAAAAAGGGTGATCAGAAATGTTTCAAATTAACTATAAATTGAAGAAATATACAAAGGTGGAGGTTAAATTGTAAACCCCACCCTTAAAAATAGTCTGTGTATGCCACTGACCCATAGCTCGCTCCTACATGCTAAAAATGCTTTTATATAATTCTTTTAACCCCCATCCCCATTGCCTCAATTAACATTTCTCGATCCTCCAACATAACTTTATTTATTGTATGAATTCTGTCAGAAACTGCGTCAAAACTTATGCTTCCTTTTAATATAATTAACATTTGAATATAATTCTGCCAGCGTAACAGGCTGTTTTTATCCAAGAACTTAAACATTTTTGTTTAATTCCTTCTATTAGTTCATACTCTCCCTATATATATTAATTTATATATATATCGTGTTCAAACTTTCAATAATTTATAAAATACTTTTTATTCATCCACTCAAGTTCAAATACATTTTTTGAAACTTGTAGTAGATGGAAATTGACGTTAATACAGTTTTTTTAAATATTAATTCATTAATTAATGAATAAATAGTAACAAAAATAATAGTGCAGGAAAATCGCTCGCTGTGTCCCTAGTTAATGTGTAAAGAGTCGTATACTAAAATAATAGTCCAACACCATATATAAAAAGGAAAATCGTTTTCTATTTTGCCACTTAATATTGTGATTCTTTCATACGTATATACATATTTTTATTAATTATGATTATTTAATAGCAAAAAAATTTTCATTGTTGACCTAAGTAAGAGTGGACTTAATTATATATATATATATATATATATATATATATACTTGAGCTCCAGTTCAAATTTCTCTCCGCAGATAAGTTATTTTAAATTGTAACTTTAATTTCCCAAATAAAAATACAAATAAACTGGTAAATATTTGTCTAACACGAATCAAATTATTCAAGAATCAATTTATTTCAATAACGAAACTAACGTTAAAATATCGGGAATATTGGAAACAATCGATTCTTCCTTATAACACTGTATCTTCTGTTAGAAATCCACTTCTCTCTCCCCAATCAAAAGATAGTTAAGATTGAAAACAGACTCGCTGAAGACAATTTCAAGCATCACTAAATTCCAGCATTAATAAGGAGTTTAATGAAAGACATCCAACATGCCCAAGAAATATATTATTAAAAGAGAACTTCATAAAGTCTCACTGGATTCTGGAAAGAACCAGTAGAATCTGATTCAAACTAGGACTATCGACCGAGACTATTTTTAATTTTTATTCACCAATTTAAGTAATGTGACACTTCATATAAGGACATAATTGGTGAAATTGTCGAATCGGCCGCTCTTCCGCCAAATTTTGAAAAATTACCAATTTGGCGCGTTTTTGCGTGTTGCGTTTCGGAGTTGCAACCCTACCACAACACGCAACGCCGGAGCGCAAAATTCAAGATGGCGGAAGGGAAATCATCAAAAACGTATTATTTTAAAGTTTTGAAACTGAAAATCGCTGCAAAAATTATGCATTTAAAAATGAAGATATTTTGACTTACCTTAAAAAACGATGTTTATGATAAGGATGTCCCCGGCTGAACATCGTCCGGTATTATTTCCTGCTCCGGCGGGACGTCCTGTTGCAAAGGGGGGAAAACACTCGCCACATCCGTTAAGAACGTTTTGAAAACTTCGTTCTCAACGGAATGGGAATTTTTCCTTCACCACATAAGCTCATGCAGATACGAATCAAACATATTCCTCGGTGCGATGAGTCGTATTTCCAAGGGGAAACGTTTGATTCCACTCCACGAGCCCTCAATGCTGTTAGTATGCGCACCTGTTACAGGACACACAAACGTCAGACTGTGGTTTACCTTCAAATGTTGAAAACCTTCATCTTCCAAGCAATTGTAGGAAGCCCAATCAAACCTTCTTTCATGCACCATTCTAACACCGCTTTCTTTCCAAACACAGGTAACAGGGCAAAAAACCTTTCAGAATACTCATCATACTTTAGCATGCATTCATTCAAATTAATCCTAACAGCATCCCTGGACATCATGGTAATCTTTTGAAATTTATGTGGAGAAAGAAATAAAAATATTACCTGTAAAAATAATTCCCAAAACGAAGAAAACGAAGCTGAAAGAAGACAGCCGACCCATCCGGAGCAAAAGAAATTAGCATTTCCTCATTAACGGCCGTTATAAAAAAGCTGCGCATGTGCAGAAATTAAGAATCGTTAATTTTTAAAGTAATGAAAGCTTTCTGCCTGTGCGCAAGAAAATATCATTGGTTAAAATTAAATTGTAAACGAATTACGTAAGCGCGTTAGCGCGATATCGTTAAAACCGACTTCACTAGAAAACAGATTCAGAAGGGTTACCAGATTTGGCGCGTTTATCGATTTGGCGAGAAAACATTTGGCGCGAGAAGCGCCCGATTCGACAAACCAACCAAAAAATTATAAATCTCCCTCTTAAAGTTATTTTTTATTTTTTATCAATTAAATTATTCTAATTCTGAAAAACTACAGTAATTTTTGCTATATTTAAATCGACAAATCTGTAGTGACTTGGATATGTCGCAGGGAAACGATGAAATCAGGCCTTTCGCCAAATCCCTAAAGGAAATGGTCAATTCACGCACGATGTTAAAATAACGTCTCTTTTTGATGTCTTTATGAATGAATTAATTAAATCTCCGAACTGTTTTAGTGATATAATGAAATGAACAAGTCAGCATTTGCAAAAGTTTGTTTTCGATTAAAGCCACTCCCTTTACCTCCCCTCTCTCTCCTCGTCCGTGCCAGGGAGCGCCGGGCTTCTGACGTCACACGCACATATTAGCGCTCAAATTCTACGGGAGAAAGGTCCCAAGCATTTTTATTATTGTTATCTATCTTTTCTGTTTTATTAAGTACCAACTGCCAGGGCCGGATCGTGACTTTTGGGTGCTCTGGGCTAAGAATATCTGAGGGTCCCTCTAAATAATTAAAGTTTTTGGCATTTTCCTAAAAAACATTTTTTGGTGGAAAAATTTAAAATATACGAAATTTAAGGTTTTTTTTTTTATTTCGAACAATTTAAATACGTTATAAGCAATAAAAAAACCCGAACAATTTAAATACAAAAAAAACCCCTTTTTTACACTTTTATGCTGCAAATTCTTTCTTTTGCCCATCACATTTATTTTAAGTCTTTGGTGGGATCAGTATTAATGCAAAGAAGTAATAAATAATTAAACCTAGTATTTGTGATTGTTCTATATTAGTTTTCTATATAGGACATTTTAGAGAGCTCACGCTCCGCTTCACAACTAGTAATAGGGAGCGTTAGAAAAATGGTATACAAATTTGGAAAAATGTCAATAAGTTTCTTTTCAAAAATTACATCGAACATAAAGTTTTGAATTGAACGCCTTCATTTACTAAATGTTGGTCTACGTCATCTGATTAGTAAACAGGTGGACGTTCTTCTTACTTTGATCTTGCACAAATCCCCCCATCAAAAATTTTAATTTCTTACTATATTCTTCTATTTAAATCAAGAATTATCTTGCCTAATGCAACACACACACAATAAGCGTGTCTCTTTAAAAATTTTCTGTCCCATACATAACTTTTTCTGTGGATTTATTTGCAAATTTTGAAATATCCCGTCTCTCTTGTTCGCATCGCTATGTTCTGTTTCTATACTAGGACTTAATTTTTTGGCTGCGTCTTGATACTCATTTAGTGATTCATGTCCTACATTGCTTATAAACGTTTTAAATGACATATAATTAACTTATTCCCTTCACAGATGTCCAAACCAGGAGCCTGTAATTTTTTGTTAATTGAATTAAATCTTTGTAAAATATCTTCCCAAAACACAACTAAAATATCAGTTTCAAGTTTTGTTAATTTATTAAATAAATTTACTGCCTCTTTTCTAAAATCAATTTTCTCATTTTATTGTCACTAAATGTCTTAAGAATATTCATGATATTATCATAATTATCTTTAAAGGTTTCAACAGCGTCAAAAAGACAAGACCATTTGGTCTGACTTGAACTTTTTAAGGTAAATTTCGGTTTAATTTCACGATTTAGAAGTTCCCACCAATGTGTCGAAGCAGAAAATAAAACATATATTTGTTACAAGAAACTAGATATTTTCAAACTTTTCATCTCATAGACCCTTTGCCATGTTTTTCGGTTTGGGAGTCACCCCTGCTTACCTAATATAGAACTTTTGTAAATTATCAACTTAATTGTCTTTTTGACTGCTGTTATAGAAGTACTTACTTTTTAAGATACTTAACTCTAAAAGATTTAAATGTCTAACTGTAGGGAAGTATAGTGTTTAAAACTTAAGAAACACATGATAATGAAATTAAAATTTAATTGATACAAATTGAACAAATTTTTATTTAGTGAAGGATGAACCTGGTGCTTCAATAACTAATTTTCAACATTTGGCATCAATCTCGTCAGGTATAACCCCCAATCTCCTCGGTTTTTAGTGTCCAGTCTTTTTCTTTCTTTTATTTTAGAGCTTAGCAACCGCACTGAAACTCCTTTCCACTTGGAAAAGCAAATAAATACTCCATAATTCGGGATAAATAGCAGGCATGTCTTTTTAAAGTCAAAATTGCTGACATCCGTTTTTAAACTTTACTTTAAGATCTCAATTACTGCCCATTTCGATCAGTTCCTCTTGTAATATGACATTTTTTTTTATCAATATGACCATTTGTGTTTATTGCCTACTGTGTTAATTACCATAGTCAAAGCATTCTCAAACCTAGTTTCAGAATCTGAATAAAGAGCGTTTAAGTGAATGAGTGAATATTAGCGTCGCACTGTTCAGCTACACGAGGGCTTTTGGCGACGGACCACGTAATTTTGAACCATGGTCAAGTGACGTGGACGACACCTGAGCAGGCACCCCCCTCTCCTAACTACCACACCACACCAACGGGAGGACGTTTCAGCTCTCGACAGATTTAACGTGCATCGCTGCCCTACACGGCGGGTGTTTAGTGGTACTGGACTCGAACTCGTGACAAGGTAAGCCACGGTCCGATACCTATACCACTCGGCTACCGCGTCCAACTTTAACTACATATACACTAGCTGATTTGCATTTCATGGTTTCTCCTTGAAATAATGCGATTGCTGGCCTAAAAATTCCCCAAGAGGGTTATTAGTAGAAAGTCACGTAAAGCCACATCACATGCTATACAGTTTGAAATTTAAACATTCTAAGCATTTCCAAGAAAAGGAATCGTTGTTTGCCCAATTGTATCCAGAGACTTCAGTCATCGTGGCCAAGTCAATTTAGTTGAATTACACAGTCAACCCCAGATAGAAATTATAAATGGTTATAACACTATTAGGACTACACGACAAAATTCACCTTTTTTTCAACCATTGACTTCAAAAAGAGCCTGAAGTAGCATTAGAGCAATTAAAAATATTTTTGGAAGTAGGTTGTCTTCGTATGCTACAACGTGACAATGGCCGTGAGTTTACGGCCGCTGCCATACAAGAATTAAAAAATCGGTGGCCAACGTGCAAAATTGTAAATGAAAGGCCTAGACATCCAGCTAGCCAAGGATCTGTTGAATGATCAAATCAAGATGTTGAAGCTATGCTACGTGCATGGTTAATTGACAATAACACAAAAAATTGGGCTCTAGGTTGTTACTTTGTTCAGTTCCAAAAGAATTCCTCTTTTCACATAGAACCATTAAACGATCACCTTACAAAGCTTTATTTGGATCAGAACCAAAAAATAAGATTCCAATCTAGTCATATTTAAAAAGGACTGCTTGAAAAACTTGTTACTGAAGAGGACATGGATCTACTTCTTAAGGTATCCGACTACGTTCGGAACCGTGATTTTGCAAAAGTGTATAAATGGATAATTTTTATGATATTTAGTGTCACTTAGATTAAAAAATGTATGTAAAATTGTCTTAAGAATATTATTACAATAAAAAATTATTTAAGTACAATATTTTGACAAAAAATGAACTCAAATATTCTCCTTTTGTGAAAAATGTTTCTTTTATAATAAAATTTTGTCTGTCTGTAGCTCAGATCTCTGTGCAGAGGCTCAACTAGAATTTTTCAAATATATAACATAAAAGTGGGTTAATCCATGTTTTACGACAATAAAGGGGAGTAATTTTAAGAAAAAAATGCCGATGATTATTTCAATTGGTTGTAACTCTGAAAATAATATGAGTTTTTCAAAAATCCTAGTTCAGACTCTCTGGAGAAATCTTTACTTTATATAAGCACACACACAAAATATTATTATTTTAGAAGTATTTTTTATAAAAGGAGAACATTTTGAAAAAAGGTTATTCTAAGTTAATTTTTTTGCCAAAATATTATATTTAAATAATTTTTTTTTTGTCCAAATGTCTTAAAACAATTTTATACATGTATTCTAATCTAAGCGACACTAAATATCATGAAAATGATCCATTTATGCGCTTTTTTAAAATCACGGTTTCGAACGTAGTCGGATACCTTAATCAACAGGACCATGACATTACTTCAACACCAGAAGGCTTACCAGTAATTTTCTTAAAGAACAATATTGACGTTTCAAAATAACTGCTAGTCCCTGAATTGCTTGATTATAATGCTTCAACTTCAAAAGATCTGCCAGCACTTGAATTAATTGATTACAGCGCTTCAGCTTCAAAAGATCAGCTAGTACCTGAATTCATTAAATACACTGCTTCAATTTCTTATGCTCTATCAATGGACACAAATTAACGAACAATAACAATTTAGTGTCATATGATCTACCCGCAGCTGATTTACCTACCAAAAAGGCTTTAAATTTAGATCTACAAAAAATTAAATCATTTTCCTTATCGACAACAGGACAACTCGAAACAGTTAACAACTCCACTTCAACTCCTGCTTCTACAGTTAAAACATCTGTAGTGTTACTTGCATCAGAATGGAAAGCAGCTGTCAGCGACAGTAAAGTATGTTGTGTTCTCCGTGGAATAGAATCTACTGGAGCCCATTCATGTAACATTTGTAAAAATCAG
>BMAV01009776.1:183319-197875 GCA_019973955.1 Trichonephila inaurata madagascariensis
CAAAATATGAAAAGGGCAAAATTTGTATTCATGAAACTCATGGGCTGAACACAACAATGATTTTAAGTTATACTCAGTTCTGGTAGTTGATGAATATAAATATGAAGTACCTGTGGCATTTTGTTTTCAAACAGAAGTTCTGAAGATATATTCAAAATTAATTTAAGTGCTATTAAAAATGCAGTGGAGAAAATCGAAACTCCAGCATTTATGAATGATGATGCTCCCGCAATTTATAATGTTGGAATTCTGTGAGAGACTCAGTTAAAAATGTCTTATTGTGTGCTTGGCACGTTACAAGAAATTGGCATCAAAATTTAAGTAAAACAAAAAATGAAGAAAAGAAAAAGATGGTTAATAAAGCATTAAAGGCGAAAGATGAATTGTGTTTAGATACATCTTCCAACCTAGTGAAGGAATCCATAGAAGATTGCTTAACTGATTTGGACACTACTAAATTTGGAAAATATTCTCAACAAAATTATGCTCAAAGACCTGAAAAATGCCCCTATTGTTTTTTTAAAGGGTCTGGGTATATAAATATTAACATGCATTTAGATTCTCTACATAAAAATATTAAGTACCCTTATTTTGATGGAAAGCAAGTAATAAGATTAGATGTTGCAGTAAAGGGTCTCATAAACTTGTTACAGACTTAATATTTCAATGTTTAATAAAAATTACAAAAAAAAAAAAAAAAATTCTGATGAACTATCAGAAGCTTTCATAGGCACAGATTAGGCCTAGAGATTCAAAGCAATACAATTAAAAATTAGGAGATCATGAGAGTGGAAAATAGAATCTAATCATTCTAACTAACTAATATGTAAGAAAGAAGAATGCCATAGATTATGAAATATAAAATGTACTGCCTGCAAAATTTGCATCCATTCCTGTACACGTACTTGTGTGGACATTTTGATAAGAGGAAATATTTACAAGGACATCCATAAAGATGCCTAAATGTTTTTAAATGACAATAAACATCTGAACAAATATAGGAAATTAATTTAAATCAAAATGATATTTTATAAGACACATTTCAAGTGTTTTACCATGTAGCTCTAAATCTGCTGATAATAATAGCTATGAATTCAAAAAAAGAAAAATTGAAAGTATTCTGGCTCTCAGAGATGTATGTGAGTTTACACTAGAAGAGGAAAATACAACTAATCGGAACATAGATAATATATTAAATATTTGTTATAATGACAATAATAAAAGAATTAAAATTATGGAATCCTTATTTATAAGTTCTAAGAAGAAGATTGAAAAGCAAACTGGATATTTCTCCGTTTGAAGAAAAAGATGCACTGCTGATACACGAAGAATCCAACTGCTTAACAATATTAATAGGAAATATTATAAAGGACAATGTTACAAAGAAGGATATTAAAGAACAATATTAAAACAATATTATAAAGAAGGATTACTTTTAAATTCATGAGAAATTACATCCATTAATACAGATTTTTTTTTTTTTTTTGTGACCATACTTATAATCAAGATAAGTAATTCCTTTGACTGGAGGTTCCATATCTCAGTTCAGTTAATAAATAAGATTAATTTATTTTCATATTTGTAGTTCTTTATTTGTTTAAGTCATTCACATATAACAACGGGTAAAATATGATATCCAGGTGATTATATTTGATCTCAATATACTGTAATGTTTCTGTGGAAAATAAAAGGCTTAACAGTTGTATTAATATATACATTTACATATATATACAGTGGGCCACAAAAGTGTTCGTACACTTGCAATTTCTTATGAAATTTAGTGTTTTCGACTAATAAAAATTAATATATTGTAATTGTAATTTTTTTATTATATCTGCAACTTGTTTTTAATGGAATGACATAATTATTTTTTTAAAAATAGTATAACTATTTTTTTAAAAAAATTAATAATCAAAAAGCTACTAAAAAATTACCCCACAAAAGTCTTCGTACTCTTAAGAAAAAACTCAACTTAGCTTTAAATATTGTACTTATTTCTTAATTTAGAACTTAGTAGGATATCTTATAGTGTCCACAAAAACTTTTAAGCTTCTTGGTATAGTTTTAATAAGTTTTTTGTAATTTCTGCATCGATTTTTCTCCATTCTTCTGTGATCATTGTTTTTACTCCATATTTTGTGTTTATTTGTCATGTTTACTTTTTTTTTACATCGAAATCTCACCAAATATGTTCTACTGGGCTAAATAAAGAGTTTGAGAAGATGTTTTCAGAATTTGTGGAGAGTTATAGAGACACCAGTGGCGTACATTGAGAGCAGTGCGCTTGGCGTCATTACCCTGTTAAAAATTAAGTTGTCTCCAATATCCAAATTTCGTGCGGATAATTTAAAATTTATCTTTAAAATATTTAAATAGAGCGCATGATTCACAGTATCAACAAAAAATACCAAATTACCTGATTCTGTGGTCGATTAACACCCCCACGCAAGAACACTTCCACCTCCATGTTTTAGTGATCCAACTAGATCTTGGGATTAAGTTTCAGAAAATTCAAAATTGACAGCAAATTGATTGGGATGGCAGATAATTCAACATTTATGGTTCCGATGGGCCTATAATAACTTGTAAATGAAAAAAAAGGAATTTAATCCCATGAATTTATGTAGAACAAGAACTCCTCCACCTCCATGCTTCAGCATTGAAGTGAAGATGTTATGGCGTGGGTGTGTAAATTGGCCTCAGAATTAGGTAATTTGGTACTTATTGATAATATTGTGAATCAACATGAACTCTATTTAAATATTTTAAAGAGAAATTTTAAATTATCCGCACGAAATTTGGATATTGGAGACAACTTAATTTTTTAAAAGGGCAATGACGCCAAGCGCACTGCTCTCAATGTACGCCACTGGTGTCTCTATAACTGTCCCCAAATTCTGAAAACACCTCCTCAAACTCTTTATTTAGCTCAGTAGTATTAGCTCAGAAATTTCGAAGTAAAAAAAAAGAAAACATGACAAATAAACACAAAATATGGAGTAAAAACAATGATCACAGAAGAATGGAGGAAAATCGATGCAGATATTACAAAAAACTGATTAAATCTATACCAAGCTTAAAAGTTGTTGTGGACACTATAAGATATCCTACTAAGTTCTAAATTAAGAAAGAAGTACAATATTTAAAGCTGAGTTGAGTTGAGTTGAGTTTTTTGTTAAGTATACGAAGACTTTTGTGGCGTAATTTTTTAGTAGCTTTTTGATTATTAATTTTTTTTAAAAAATAGTTATACTATTTTTAAAAAATTAATTATGTAATTCCATTAAGAACAAGTTGCAGATATCATAAAAAAATTACAATTACAATAGATTAATTTTTATTAGTCGAAAACATTAAATTTCATAAGAAATTGCAAGTGTACGAACACTTTTGTGGCCCACTGTATGTATTAATATTATATTATATTATATTGAGAAAGTTATTCTTAAAAGATACTTTTAAAAAGCATTTGATAAGTTGATACATTTCGTACTTCTTTTGTGGAAAAGAATAGATTTTAAGGTGAATTTTTTTTTTTAATTCACATTTTATGTGTAAATTAAGGTTAGATTTCCAATAATTTATGCTTTTATCTTTCTTCACTTAAACCAAAATGGTAGATATTTCAATGAAATTTCCATAATTCAATATATTTAGCTTTTCATTCATATTTATTCTCTTTTATACCATAAATTATCATTCATTAGCTAAATTCATTGCAGATTAAACCGTGCTTTGAAAAATATTCACTAGAGATATTCACGATAATAAATAATATTTTGGACAATAGATGATGCTAGGATTTCGTTAAAAATAAACTATCTGTGAATGCAAATGTACTGTCCTTATCCACTCCTAGTTTTTCAAATATCTAATACAAGTTTTTGAAACTTTTTTCTTAACTATATAGATAGAACATGATCTCTAGATTTCAGACTCACGATTTCATATTATTTATTTCAGTATTTTTTCTAAAACACCTTGTTATTTATCTTAGCTCACAGCAATGGTGATTTTACTACAACCAGAAGAAAAGGATACCAATGACTGCAGCGCCTCTATAATAAGCTTTATGATAGAACTTGTCCATTGAGCCGCCGTGTCTTGCATGTTTCCTGAAACTGAAATATTATAAAAGATATTCTTAATAATCTCCTCTCTAACGTATCCAGAAAAAGATCACGTTTAGTTCAAAAGAGGATTTTTTTCTCCCATTTTATTATTTTAATAAAGAACTTGGTTATTTATCATACAGCACAAGAAATTTTAAACTGCATTGACACTGAGAAAATAATTAATGATTTTGCCAAAAATAAAGCAAAACAGAAATTCATGCAGGAATATATCTTGTAATTAAACTTATTCAATTTTTTAATGGTTTGAAAATATTCATATGTATACTCTTTTGTTACTAGAATTATCTTGTTAGTTTTTCATATTTCTAGTCTGAGTTTGAGTGCCCCCCCCTCCCCAGGAAAAAATTTCTACCGCTTGGAGTCTTTACATGTCTTGAAATGTCACAGCTTGCTGTAATGTTTTCTTTCAAAGGTTATATAAATGCAATTTTAAATTACTGCCGCAAATTAACTATATAACGTTTTTGAAGGGAAGAATTTCTAATATTGTGGAATTAAGTGTTCCAAATAGTAAAATGTATCAATTTAGCTGCTTTAAAGTAGTAAGCAATTTATAGTTATAAGTTAAGATGAAATGTTTTTTAACCCTTATAACATTGCGAAAATATTTACTGCATAGAAACAAAGAAAAGTATTGCATTGTTAACATGTACAAAAAAAAAAAATTCCTATAATGAAATTAAAAGCAAAAGAAGAAAAAACTTGTTTTTATTTTGTACGATAATGAAAATAAAACCAAAAAATTGAGCGTGTTACAGTACAACTTTTCGGAAATTATATACACTGGCGTTGCTAGTCCTAAGTGGGCCCTGTATCAAATTTTCAAGAACGTTCTTTTTTGAGGTCCCTTTACATGGTACGATTTGTTTATCTATTTATGTTGGGGAAACTGTAGCTTGTGAGGGTCCCGTATCGTTGATACGGCGGTAGCTACGCCCCTGATTGTATGATTTAAAAAAAAAATTGGCAGAGTAAAGGCTGTATCACACGTACACGTTTCAAGCAATTTTTCGTTCAATTCGTGCAATTTTTACTCAGTTGCCATAGCAACCGCTGTAGAACAATTTTTTGCTAGCGAGCTCAAAAAGTTGTTCCAAATAAAATTGTTTGAAATTCCAGCCAATGGGGTTCTTCGACGCTCTACGTCATAAACAAGATGGCGGCTCCGGTTTCGTCTAACACTTCAGATATGCCGTATAATATTTTAATGGTGTATAATATTTTAACGGCGTATAATATTTTAAATAGAATGGTGCTCTATTTTTAGTTTACATCCATCAACAATTGCGCAAGCGAAATGAAAGAAATAATTTTGGATGTTCATTTCCCAAGCAGAAAAATCGGCGAGTAATTTTTCAATGTGGAGATAGAGCGCGGCTGACGTTAGAGCGTGTCGTTTTGCTTACGGCAACCCTTCCTCCTCAGATTCGGCCAAAAATTGGACGAAAAAGCATGAAAAATATACGTGTGATACGGCCTTTAGACCAGCATTTAAAGAATGACGGTGTACACTTAAATTTCTTTAACATTTAGGCGAAGTGTTACTTTTAACAAAAATTCAAATTTTCAGTTTTCTTATTTTGTCCCATTTTGACTGAACTTTTCAAGTCAGCAACAAGTGGAATATGGATCAGCAGCTTTCTCTTACCTTTAATACATCCTAAATGTAATTTGCGTCAACAAGTGAAAATACTTTCTAACAGGACTTGTTTATTATTATTTTTTTTTAAAACTTTCGTCTGCATTGTAGCGGAAAATATCTTAGTTTTTCTCTCCTTGGGGAATCACTTTTTATTGCATATACGATAATTGGATAAGCAGGAAACATTCATATACTATTTCCGCGTATTATTTATTTAGAAAACTTATCTGAACTAAAATTACTACTACATTTTCTACTTTTTAAAAAAGTTTCATACAAGTCAAATAATTGTATATGTGTAATAATATCACATTTAAACTTCATTAATATCTTATGGAAAAGTTACAGTGTACAGAAGAATCTGAATTTATCTTTTTCGGATTGAACATGTAATCGATTGCACCTTTAATTGCCCTAACACATCAACTCCCACTACCATAACTTAACTGGTACGTACGCCAAACTTATCTGATTACCTCTAATCATATTCTACTCGTCCCCATTGACGGGAACTTTTTTATAACAGAATACAGACCACCAGATACTCCGTTCAATCGATTATTATTTTACTTATAGATATTTATCGGCTTAACATAGTGGTGCATATTATAACTTTTTTTTTATTTACAAATATTTTCCTTTCCGTTTTGCTACACGCATTATGACTTTATTAACAGGGAAAATACACGTATTCTTTTTCTACATCCATTTCAATTTATTCACAAAAAGATCATTGTAATCCTAGAGAACCAATTTTTATGTTGGTTGATCGAAAAATTAAAAATCATGCAGACTTTTAAAATATAGAAATAAGGCTTTCTTGGTTTATATACACTTGCCTCCGAAAGTTTGCGTACAGTTACACACATATTTTTATGTGCTAAAACTATTTTTAAAACCTTTATATACTTTCAAAAATTTAATACCTCTCAGGGATATATATATATCAAAATTTCGTTATTCTAACAACCCTTCATTTTATCATAAATAAAGGTAAACTTAAAAAAAAATGGACATATTATTTCAAACGGTCTTTTCTTAACTTTACGATTATTGTGACAGGTAATAACTCATTATTTTGAACCACATTGTTCATTTCTAACAAAAATTAAATTTCTTTACTGTTGCAAATCATTTTACTTTAATTTAAATTTCATTGTATATACTTATTTTTCCACAGTTCCTGACTTTTTACAAATGTTTGCCTTCAAAGGAAAAAAAAAAGTCGTTTCACGGAATTCTTTTCAAATAAACATAGCTTTTTTAGATACAAGATGGGATATATTTTTCTCAGATTCTTTCTAGGATTAATTCCCTTTAATTGAGAAGTTTTCCCCTCTTACAGACTGAGATAATATCTTACCTCCTCAGCTCTAAAATAGACTTGTCCATTAATCTCGGGATTGAGGCTCTAGTACTACTTTCACTTGCTGTACTTTGCTAGATCAGGGATGGGCAAACGTTTTCGGTCACGAGCCAAAAATCGAAAAAAGGAAAGAAAAGATTGGTGGGCCAAGATAAATTTTTCTAAAATTTTAAAAACGATATACAAGTATTACAATTAAAATATGTTCGTGGGGTGATAAGGGATGAAGATATATTCCTTCACACACGCAACCATTCCAGCCCGGTTCCCCAAAACAAAATGAAATTCGAAGTGCCCGCCGACAAAATACGAAATTTCCAGAAATAGGTTTACCATATCTAGTGTATCATAGTAGGGTTACCAAAATGGCACAATTATCGCCAACCCAAAATAATTCGCGCCAAGGGTGTGGGCTCTCCTAGGACTGAACCTTTGAAACAACTGCTTGAGATGATTTTTACATTGCAACTCAATTAATTCAAGCTACAAATCTGACATCACTGCTTCGCAATTTACGTTGAAAGGCATGGTAAAAATGTCCAATTCTATTTGAACGACACATAAATCTTGAAATCTGCATTAGAACTCGAAATACAGTTTTTTCAAGCCATCTTCAGTAAATGAAGAGAAACTTAAGGGTTATAAGTGTATTGAATGTAACCTCGGAAAATGAGACAAGTCGTTCTTAGCTAGCTGCTTCGCAAACAGATTAAGTTTTAGTTTGCAAGCTTCGAGATGGGTCCAGATGTCGTCGATAAACCGATTTTTCCCTTGCATCGGCATTCAAGCTGCAAAATATGACAAAGAAGATCTGTGTGAAAAATGTAAAGTCCAAACGACATTCCTTAGCTTCTAACATTTCGCTCTCCAAAGAACACTGTTTCTCATGGAAGAACGACTCAATGTCGTCTTTCAGCAGCAAAACTCGCCCGAAAACACATCCTGCACTTGGCTACTATACTTTCGTGTAATACAAATATACAAATACAAATATACAAACATCTTGTTCAGATTGCACGAACTGAAGAAAATCTCGAAATTGCATGTGAGTAAGTCCACGAGATCGAAAAGTATTTACAAGCTTCACGATTGCATCCAACACAGGTTTCATATTCAATGCAGATTTACTCAGAGCATATTGATGTATAACACAATGTAGAAAAACAACATTGTTCCAGGTAAAGTTTTGATTCAAGGAGTCCACACAAGATTTCTTTTCCTGTCATATTTGATGCTCCATTGGTTGTAAATATTACACATATTTGTTACAGGCACTTTTAAAGTTAAAACCCCTTCCTGAAATTCACGAAAAATATCACATCCCATTGTAGTTCCCCTTTAAAGAACGCATGCACGCCAGTTGTTGTTGTTGCCTGGTAATTTCAAAGTTCTCATAAACACCTCTTACAAATAATTCTATAATTGAGCAGTATCATTTATCACAGTATTTTCATCCATGGCTATGGAGCAAAATTTAAATAATCTTTGACTCTAATGGTGATGTCAAATTTTTATCGATGGCTTCAAATCCAGAAGTCACCTTTTTTCGAAATAAAAGCTTACAGTCTCAAAATTATTTTTCTTGGCTCGGCATAAACTTTGAGCTTGCATTGCTTACCGAACTTCCCATCACTCTGAGAGCTTTATTATTTTTAGCATTACTGTATTCTACAATGTAACTTAACATGTGTAGCTGCTTCCTGGATACTGTGTTTACCTTTAAAACAATTCTGTCGGCCTGATAATTTTTTACAAAGACTTTCTGCATTTTGTTTGCGTTCATATTCGGACATTGCTTCGTAATTAGGACTCTTATGCTTGGATGGGAAATGACGGGAAACGTTACATTCTGAAGACTGTTAAAGCTTCAATGCAGATGAGACATGCCGGTTTATCTTTAAATGCTGCAAAAAATTATTTCCAGGTCCATTTATCATTAAAAGCACGGCACTCTGAATCATTTTGGGGTGAAAATAATTTCGAATAACCCAAACAAGCACTAGCTACGCTATACTTTTAATAAATTCACCATTATTCACAATGATGCTATATGTTTGTAATCTTTCAATGCACAATCAATAATATTAGTACTCTCGCCGAAAGAAAAAGCCGCTGATTGGAGCTTAAAATCGCAGTCTAAATACGTGAGATCTAATTCACCTATATTAGATTCGCATATGTCTGCTCCCCGAGAAAGAGATAAGATGAGAAATCCACAGCTCTCACTAATAAAGAACTTCCGATTTTAACATTTTACCGATTGAAAGCTGTCTGTGCTTGCTATTTTTGTCGATTTATGTTTTGTAGAACAAAAATAGAGAGAGAGTAAAAAGATCATGTCAATCCTTTGAAAAAAGGGAGAAAAAATAATATTTAAACAAAGTAGAAAAGGAAATGGATTTTTATTCATAAATATACATTCCTTTTAATTTATCTGAGACCGACAAATTAAGATTGCATCCGCAGGTTGGATAAAGCCTTCCAGCGGGCCATAGCTGGCCCATACCTGAGGTAGATCATGTACACATACAGGTACATGTAGAAAGTCTCTGGTGAATTTATTTGAATTTACACAAGCTTGTTAACATTAAATTATTCCAACCGTGAGCACTAGTGAAAAGCACCTATAGCAGTCCTATTTCTAGTCTGAGCTTGAGCACCCTCTCTCAAAATTTCTGCCGCTAGGAGTCTCTATATGTCTTGTAAAGCCACTGCTTGCAGTAAGTAACGTTTTCTTTCAATGGCTATATAAATGCAACAACTTTAAATTACTGACGCAAATTAACTACAAGGTTTACAAAGGAAATAATTTCTAATTTTGAGTTATTAAGTGTTCCAAGTAGTAAAATGTATCGATTTAGCTACTTGACCTTGATAACTTTCAGTCGAGCGTATGGATCGTGGAGTGTAGCTGCTTTAAAGCAGTAAGCAATCTATAACTACAACTTTAGATGAAATGCTTTTTAACAATGATAACATTACTAAAATATTTACGGCACAAAA
Source organism: Trichonephila inaurata madagascariensis (assembly GCA_019973955.1). Taxonomy (NCBI): domain Eukaryota; kingdom Metazoa; phylum Arthropoda; class Arachnida; order Araneae; family Nephilidae; genus Trichonephila; species Trichonephila inaurata. Next base: position 193,467 of record BMAV01009776.1, read on the forward strand.
ACAAGAAAATTATTGCATTGGTAACAAGTAAAGGAAAAAATTTTTTCATACAGTGAAATAAAAAACAAAAAAAAACCTTATTTTAATTTTGTATGATAATGAAAATTATACCAAAAAATAAAGTGTGTTACAGTACAACTTTTCGGAGGAAATCTTTTCATATTTATAACACTAATATATACCAATCAAACAGTTAGAAAGTAATTATATGATAAAAAAAAATTTTTTCCGGAGTAAGATCAGAATTAAAGAATGATGGTACATTTAAATTTGTTTAACATTTAGTGGAAGCTTCTCTTTTAGAATTTTCTTCTTACCCTCTCCAGTTCAAACTTAGAATTGAGATAGCAATATTTTTCTCCCATTTTGACTAAACTTTTCATGTCAACAACAGGCGGAATATGAATCCCATTGGCGTAGCCAGTCCTGAGTGGGCAATGTATCCAAAATGTCTTGGGGGCCCTTTTTGGGCCTCATTAGTATTTTACGATTTTTTGCTTACACCTGTTGAGGCCCCTGTAAATTGGGGACCTGTATGATTGACACTGCGGTAGCCATGACCCTGATGAATCCTCAGCTTTTTACGTCCTATTGTTGGGAACTGAACGACATGTAACATGCATCAACAAATGAAAATACTTAAAACAAGACTAGATCATTTTTTTAAAAACTTTTTTCTGTAATATAGTGGAAATATCTAAGATATTTCTCTCATAAAAGGATTTGTTTTTTGTTCACTTTTTACTGCATATATACCATAATTACATAACCAGGAAAAATACGTATTCTTTTTCCATTTCATTATTTATATAGAAAACTTATCTGAACTTTAATTGAAACTACTCTTTCTATTTTTGAAAAAAAAAATTTCATACACAATAAGTAAAATAATTACATAATGCACACCTCAGCGCCCAATGGTCAATTATACTGTGATGGGCACAGTAGGCCCTGGCCCTCAAGGGAGGTTGTGCCACTGAGTTTGAGTTTAATTATATAGTAATGTCACACTTAAATTTTATTAACATTTTACGGAGGAGTAGCAGTTTAGAGAAGAATCTTAATTTCTCTCTTTCCTGCTTGAACAACTAATCCAGGGGTACCCAATCTTTTTTTCTGCTGGGCCGCATACATATGTCAGTTATTCCACGTGGGCTGCATAACGATATAAAGAGGGGGTGGGGGGTTAAAATGTGGGAAATTGATCAAAATATTTAAACTCCTGTTTGGTTTTTTTTAATTACTACTTTTTATCTCTTTTTTATTTTTGTCACTAACACTGAATTAAAAGTATTTAAGAAACACTCCTTCACAATTTCAGTATCAGTAAACGCTTTCGTATGATTACCCATAATATAACAAACTTCATAAGACGTCTTTGTTACCGCTGTCACATTACCACTGAACAAAACACTTTGTTGCTGTTGCAAAGATTATTCAAGAAAGCCTATTTATTACTTGAAAGAGATCGAGGAAAAGTGACATTGAATAATTCCTGTTTATTGGTATTTTTTTTAAATACAGCACTTTCGTGACAAATCAAACAATTACTGATCCATGTTTGTTTTTCACCACTAAATAGTCAATCTCTCAATCGTATTGTAACGATATATTTTTTTCGAATATTTTTCTCTTGTAAGGAATGAAAGATAGTTAAAAATTAGTTCCATCCTTAAAACTGTCACTACTTCACTATTGTCTGTTATCACTAACCGTAACCATTAGAAAAATAAAAACAGAATATCAATTCGCACTCGTCATCAAAGAGAAAAATTGATATATTTGATTTCTTGACACCAAATTTTTAATGTATTGTTTTTAAATAAGTGAATTTTTCGGAGCAATGGGCACTGACCGGGCCACTTAAAAAGGCTCGCTGGGCCGCAGGTTGAGTATCGCTGATCTAATCGTTAGCAGGGTTTTTGGATACGGAGCACCTCGCCCGCCATGGCTTTTATCTCCTGTCTAATAATTTACATCACGTGAAATAGTCTATTACTTTGCCAATTTTAAAGAAAATTTTTAAAATTATGTAAGATATATCAGAGTTTAATTGCTATTAAAAATGAATAAAAGATTTAAAGAAATAGCTCTTTTCAAAGCTACTCTAGCTAAGCTATGGATAGTATAACTTGGCCTAATATCAACTCCCACCAATATCATAAATTTCAATACGCATAAAGTTTCCATGCAAGTACGTTTAACTCGTCCCCATTGACAGGAACTTATGAATTAGGCAGTATGAGAAGCAAGTACATCATATTTTAAGATTATTTTCTTTATAAAATTTTAAATGTTTAAATTAGTGGTAAAATTTCTAACATTCATTTACCTATATTTTTATTTTTGTTTTCCTACATGTACTATAACTTGATCAACAGGGAAAATACTTATTCTTTTTTTCTATATCCGTATCAGTTTATTCAAAAAAAGAAAAAGAACATTGTGATCCTAGATAACCAATTTTTATCTCACGTCAGTTCAGTATTCGAAAGATGTGAAAGGACACAAATCGAAGAATTAAAATTCACACATAAATGACTTTTAAAATATTGAACTAAGCCTCTTGCTGCGGGGATCCGGCAACCTCAATGTCGGGTGGATCAATGGAGGTTAAAGGTTGACCTTTTCCTTAGAACATAAGCGTCGGGGTGTCCAGTAGGGTTTCTTTCCAGGGAAATTATAAGATTTCTGTAGTTTTTCAATTCCCGGGAATCGCACGGGGCTTCAATTACCTATGAGGCAGCTATTTTTAACACACTTTTATAAGCTTCACTTGTATGTAACGGAATCTTTGAACTCAACTTTTACCTACTTTAAAAGGTCAGATTAATCCGAAATTTTGCTCACTTGTCCAAGACCGATGACCACACACAGGAATTTTTCAGGGGAGGGGGGGGATCCGGGGTTGAAAGTTCACCATTCTTGTATCATGATATTGATTTTGTCGATTTTCAGGAACAAAACACAGTAAAAAGCTAATTATTGAATAAATAATTAGCATTAATTAATAAAATTAGTCATTAATAACAAATATTTAATTAAATTTTATGTATTATATGCTTAGAATTATAACCAATCGGAAAAAATCAAAGGCTTTGGGGGGAGGGGGCCTGGACCCCCCTTGTGTGCGCCACTGCCGATGACAATACAATAGTTGCATAATTTTGTTCCGTTTTTCTGATCAGAATTACCCCCCATTACTAACGATTTCCCATTTTCCGATTCCATCCCGCATCTGATGACTAATTCCAGATATGGCAACTAAAAGATGAAGTTATAACTTTTTCCGATTAACTATAAAAGGGTGATGTCAGTTCTTTTATAAACTGTAATTTATTTATTTTTGACTGTTAGCTGACCCTACTGTGGCAATTTAGGATCGTTCACCCCCAACTTCCTGGACGAAAGAATGTTGGTTACCCCAACTGTGGGGTAAGAGTGTAATATAAGAAAGAAAGATTAACGCTTATGTTAGATTGATGAGAATTTTTCCAGCTAACTTTGAGAAAGAGTATCTGTCCAGATCAATTCCTGTCTATCTGTGTATCGAGCTTCGTTAACAAGAAGTATTGGGTTTTTTAAGCAATCGCATTTCTTAGCCAACCAGCACTATCTAATAGGAGTTTCAAGATCTTTATTTATGTATACAACGTAAGTGCTAATACTTAAAATTATTATTTATTTAAGGTATCCGACTACGCGCGTTCGGAACCGTGATTTTAAAAAAGCTCAAAAATGGATAATTTTCATTATATTTAGTGTCACTTAGATTAGAATATATGTATAAAATTGTTTTAAGGACATTTTGACAAAAAAATTATTTAAATTCAATGTTTTGGCATAAAAATAACTTAGAATAATCTTTTTTCAAAATGTTCTCCTTTTGTGAAAAATGCTTCTTTTATAATAATGTTTTGCCTGTATATAGCTCAGAGCTCTCTACAGAGGCTCAACTAGAATTTTGGAAAAAATCACATTATTTTCAGAGTTACCATCAATTAAAATAATTATCGGCGTTTTTTTCTTAAAATTGCTCCCCTCTGTTGTCGTAAGACATGGATAAACCCACTTCTATATATTTCAAGTTATATATTTCAAAAATTCTAGTTGAGCCTCTTTAGAGAGGTCTGAGCCAGTAGCACACACAGGAATTTTTCAAGGGGAGGGGGGGGGGGCCCGGGGTCAAAAGTTCACAATCCTTGTATCATGCTTCTTTTCATTTTGTCGATTTTCGGGAACAAAACACAGTAAAAAACTAATTATTGAATATATAATTAGCATTAATTAATAAAATTAATCATTCATAACAAATACTTAATTAAACTTTACGTACTATATACTTAAAATTATAATCAATCGGAAAAAATATCAATGGCTGTGGGGGGGGGGGGGGGGGGGGGGGGGGG
>BMAV01009776.1:217801-234001 GCA_019973955.1 Trichonephila inaurata madagascariensis
ACCCAATACCAAGAAGATAAACGAAAGTAACATGTAAATGAGATATACTATAAAAGGATAGCGTGGCAAACCTAGATATAGCATAGATAGCATAGCGTAGCTGGCTCAGAGGTTGTAGTGTGGAATCATTCTGATCAATAGCGTGACAAAGCTTAGTGTGAAATCTTGCGGACCAAGAATAAGCAGTCAAGAATTAGCTGCCTTGCGGATCAAGAATCTTCATAGATAAAGTTATAGATTATATTCTCTAGGTCAAGGGACCAAAACTGGAAAAGGTAATATTAGATATAAGTAATTAGATAAACAGGATTATTTAGGATAATTGAGATAGAGGATCTAATTGCGTGATCTGACTTAAATACGTGATTTAATTTGGGCTCGACTCTCACTCTAATTAATAATTGTCAAATTAGAACTTAAGTATTATAAGTTACTCTTAATAAAAGTTGTATTAAGAATTATGTCTCATCATTTTGATAATCCCACACCTCTAGCTTACGCGGAACCGGCAAGACATGGTCATCACAGAATGGCTATGTCACACACTTCAAGGCCCAAATACCTTTCGATATGGGATGGAGGAACGTTTCGAGTTCCGTTTCCCAAAGATGTCAAGCTTCAACCATTACGATGCCAGGAAAAGTATGTTGTTTTTTTCCAACCGTTTTATCATATTTACTTCCAGTATTCTTCACATACAAGGAGCTAGTTTTCTTTTTTCAATGCTTTCTTTACATAACTTGGAATCTTCAAACTGACTTTTTTTCGCTCTTCAAAGTTGGAGTTTGCGGGGGGCAGTTGACCCTCCAGAACCAATAGAAATGACTCTCGATCTCTTGCTTCTTACGCAAAAACTTCGCACGGGTTTTGTGCTCTTCGACGACTCTCGGTTAAGTTTGCGGGGGCTGCTGCGCTCAAGAGCCGACTAATGAACTTTGGATAATAGTAAAATACGGATGGCAGGAGTCAGCGGCGCAACGGCTAGTATACATGAACTGAAATTGAAATAGAACTTTTCTATAGCGAAAAAAAATCTGTATAATGTGACTTATTAATAATGAATAGTTTTTTTATTATTATCTACTCTAGAATAAAATGCCTTTTTGGCAATGAGCTGTGTGACCCCTTACGCTACCTTGTCCCGATGCTCCTTAAAGTGCTGGTACCCTTAAAGTCTTAAAAATGTAGGCAAGCTATTAAAAAACTGTCCATTTAAATATTTAATAATGTAAAATAACTTTATACTTAATCAACCATTTAAACAGTATTTTTTTTCTTCACGTAAACACTTAAATTCCATACGGAGGTGTGACATGGGAAACAGGGTCTTTGCCGCTCTCTCTGGAAACTATGCTTTATATATAATATATAATGCACAGTCAAATGGCTTCACCATTTTAATTTTTGGCATTACATAGGATTGGGAGAGGTCCCCAACCCCCTCAAATCTTGTCAAATGCTGCTTTCTCCCCCTCTTTTTTGGCCCGTTATTTTTAGTTAAAATTATTTGTGAAAGGTTAAATACCCAAAACTTTTGGTTACTTATTGTCATAAATATCAAATATCAATAACTTCTCTTGTACGTTTGACTATGTCTTCCATATTTCTTTAACACATTCTATTTCAAAAAAAAAAAAAAGTGTGTGTGTACTTATGTACGCACGTAAGAAGTTATACTTCTTTAGCGTAACAAGATTAAAATCTTTCTAAAAGTCTTTTGCAGGACAATCTGGGCCAAGGACGAAAGGCTGTCACGAGCAGAGTTGAACGATACTAACCTTCAGTCAATCGGACCAGCCAAACCTGAGATAATCACGATTTAAATAAATTTAAACACCTCCGCAAAGGGACGATAGGACCAATAATATGGGGAGGGGGTCAAAGGCGGAAATGATCTGTCCCGTTCTGCATATTTCTAGACAAAGCATTTTCGTCATTTTCATATCCGTTGCTACGGAACGCAAAGCAAAGGTTCGCTGACGCAGGGGTATAGCTCAGTGGTAGAACATTCAACCGCAGATCGAGTGGTCTCCGGTTCAAACCCAGGTTTCCCCTTCTTCAGGCAAGTGAAGAGAAATATTTTTCTGAGAATTTCGAAGGCGGGAATGATTTGTCCCGTTCTAGACAAAGGATTTTCGCATCCGTGACGGTGTGCGCGCGCATTGTAAAAATTTACCCTCATCCTATTTCTCTAACGCCCCAAAAGAAGTATCACTTCAAAAAATTATCTGTTTTTGTGTGTGTGTGTGTGTATTTGTATATATATAAAATAAATTCGTGCTTCTCGTTTGATGGGGGACAGAAGTGGAAGAGAATTAGGAAAAGGGAAATTTTAATGATATTGCATATAAAAATTACCAGGAAGTGCTGACGTCAAGAGGGCAAGGGAAAATTTCCCAGAGAAAAAAAAAAGGAAAAAGTAATGCTTTCGAAAAAGCCTCTATGCAGCTATTAATAGCTAATTTTTGAGTAGTTGTTGCCAGGGCGCTTATAAATTTAATGGGCTATTATAAGATGTTACAGAAAAAAATAAATATATAAATGATCGGTACCTGGTAACGCCTTGCCAATCCACGAGCAGTAAAAAAGATGTCCAAAGGTGAAAAGTTTCCGGAGATGGAATCTGGGTCCCTTTGTTGCCGAGAAGGAGCATTTCCCCTCAGTCCACAATGAATATAGTCAAAATCAGGATCAATTGGGATTAGAGTAGGGATATATTTACCAATTTTCTCCCACCAGTGAGTCCGTGGATAGGCGTACGATTTTTTTTTGTTTGTTACGGAGAGTGTGTGTGTTTTATATTTATTTATTCATTTTATTTTTCTTGCGGTAGATGGCGTCACATCAGTTCAGAAAATTGAGTTTTCTTAATTCAGTCAAGGTCATCAAATGAAGAATGATTAGAACTGGGCACCTTCCTATCCGAAAACGAGTATTTTAGCCACCACGCGAAAACGATGGTCATCGCGTGGGGCTATTACTGGTTTATTAAGATACCGCTACAATCTCATTAATATAAGGGTTTGCCAAGTTGTCCATTTGGGTGAAGCTTTTTATTGCTTATGTTTTAATCACTTGTCTGAGAGTTTTTAGTTTAATTGCCGTCCTAAAGTCTAAATGTCAAATGAACCATCGGGGTATATAAGTATCTGTGTGATGATAAAATTTTGAATTCTTTCTGTTATTTAAGCGAGTTTTTGCAACTTGAGTGTTTTGTTCAATATTTTAAAAACTATTTATGCTCGATTATTATTTTTTTGGTTTAGCCTTTCGTCTTTCAAACACTGCTCTGAGATTATTAGAGAAAGTGTTTTTCCTTACAGAATTACAATGCTCCTATTGTGAATGAGTTGATGATATAGAAAAAAAAAATGTTTATCCATTAATTTAGCATACAGTTTATAGTTAGCAGATAGCTTAGCTCTAACTTCCGGTGTAATAACTTCTCATTTATTCTCTAAACTACTACTCAAATCAATCAATACAAACATAATTATCTTGATTAAACACAGTTATCTCTTGATTAAACACGAATTATCTTGATTAAAAACAATTATCTAATACACACTGTCCTCTGTTTTAAAACCAGTACCAAGAAGTTATCTCTTCTTTATCACAACAGATCACGCCTGTGGGTCAATCTCTCACCGAAGGAATTCCATTTCCATCGGCCGAACATAATTCAGCGCTTCGCGCTTCCAAAAACACCAGGAACTTCTCTTCCTCTGACCACACCGCTTGAGGTCACAAACCCTTCCTCCAAAACACAGTAACCCTTCCCCTGCAGGTGGGGAAACATCGCCAACTCTTAAAGAATCTACCGCTAAATAGTAGTCAGACACTACACCTGGTAACGAGGCTATGTATGTCAACACAGAACCAAACAATAGTTAATATAGAATTTTCTCAAACACTACAATGCAAACAACACAACGGCTCCAGCAATTTATTATATTCGAAATTTTTAAATTTTATTTTCTAATCTCAATATTTTAAGAAATCATGGCAATATCTATCTATTCATGCTCAACTCTGAAATTTTCATGAAAGGACATGAATGAGAGTTGGATTAAGGTCGTACTTTTAAGCAACACGAGAGTTAATGACCGCGGACCTTGTAGTTTTAAACCTCGACTAAGTAACAAGATGATACCTGAGCTGGCACCTCTTTCTCCCAACTACCACACTACACCCACGGGAGGACATTTAGACTCGATAGATTTAACGTGCATAGGCTCTCTCTACATAGAGGGTGAAAGATGAAGCCGTCTGTATGAGAACATGTGCTCATACAATCAGTCAGCATCTTTCAGCGTATTCATCAGTGTCTCTCAATCATACAATATTTTCGACCCAATTTTCAACCAAAATTTTTACATCACGTATCGCCCCCCATCCCATACAATAAAAATGTATTGATTGCAGTAGTAATGGACTTGAAAGCTAAAGCTACTGTTATATTTCCTAATTCTTTTTATATATAATTCCAAGAGTTAGGACGATTATATACATAACATTTTTATCTTATTTCAATTATTCAGTCCGTCTTTTGGCCATTTTAGTTAATTGAACGACACATATTGAAGACATTTACACACACACACAGCACAAAGAACATAACTAATTCTACAAGCTCAGATGACTTGCAGCGACACCTATTCATATTCCATTTAATTTAAATAGCTACAATACGACCTCAATTATAAACCATAAAAATTATTAAGATAAGTATTAAATTTCTATGTTGCTTTTAAGTAACAGAATAAAAATATAATGTTATTTGACTTTTTTTCTAATTTTCTGCACTGGAAACAAAAGCATTTCGTTTATTGTTACCATTTTCAACCTCCTACCTTTGAAAAACCGGATTTTCTGCGTTCGTTACTTTATAGGCAAAATATAGATCTCAGCTAAATATAGAAAAATAATTTTTGAATTTCTAATATTAAACCTTCCTTTAAGAGGACGGCCATATTTTCAAAAACTACCTTTATCCAACAGATGGCGTTGTTTGCAACTCGGATGACGTCAAAGCAATAATGCTTGTAAAAAGATAACTAGTCGTTACTATAGCAACGGGGTGCGGTTAAGAAATGGTTGACAGATATAGTCGGTTTCAGAACGCATGCGTAGTTGCAGTAAAATAAACAAACTATTCAACTTTTAGAATTGCCGAGGAAATGGGTGCGCAGTCTTTTTTTTTTTTAAATAAGTGCAAATATTTTGTGATATCCACAAGTGAATGAACAAGTACGTTTACATTTTCTTGGGTATCATAAACATTGCCCATAGGGTTAAGAATAAAGATGGAATATTTGTCTTAGCGTATTTAATTCAAATTTTTTTTTGTTTTGCTTGATAGGTATGTAATAAATTTCTTTCTACTCATATCTTAGATACAAATTGTATTTGAAATTCCTATGTAAGAATACTCATCAGGAAATAATTTTTTCAATTTGAGTCTTTCACAAGAAAATGTTACTTTTCTAAGTAAATAACCTAGAACAATTTTTTCACATATAGTTTGTATAATTCTGTTTTCAAACACATCTATTTCTTGTTTTACAAATTAATGTTATTATTTCCGATACGCCTGATAGTATGACAAAAATTTCACTAAATTACAGTCGTCACTAAACCTGAAAAAAAGTTCGTTATTTGGAAAATTTCGTGAAATGATTTATCTTTCAATATAGTTTAAAAACCCCTTAAAACAAATTTTGAATTCACATAACTATACATTATTATAAAATTAATTGTTCACACACCTTTTTTGTAAGTTAATATCTATTTATTTTACATATCTTATCTATCAAAAAGAATTCGGCTAGGAAAACAGGGGAAAAAAACAACTTTGTCAAGAAATACTCAGTATATATATATATATATTTCCAACTTTAAAAAATCACTTTTGTATTATGATTAACGAAAATTTTAATAACATTTTCCAATTTTAAGCCTACAAGTAATTTTAAACATGCATATTTTATGACCAGTAATTTTAAGAGAATGCGTGTTAAGTCTATTAATTTTGTTTTGAGTTTTTTTGTTTGTTTTTTTTTTTAAAAAAATGTTTTCTCTCATTCCACGCATCTTTGCAGTGCACGAAATACCTCCTCAGGCGTATTTTTTTTTTTTCTTCACACAATTCAAGTCTAATGGTTTCAAATGATTTTACTTGCTCATTACATCACATGTAGGTCCAGAAATATTTCAAAAACAGAGAGAAAAAAAATCGAATCCCAAGAGAGAAAGTTCGATAAATGGAAAATTTTGTCCTGCAAGACAAGCCCATGAGAGAAACTGGTGGTTACACAAAACTTGATCTTAATTTAATATTGATAAACTAATTATCAAATACATTGTGTGCAGTTCTGATACAATTATATGTATATTACATCAGTGTAAATATGTATTTTATTTTCTACGTCATAATTCACTTTGTTTTGCTTCCTTTAAGTACGTTAACTTTTTTTTTTTAAATAGTATCTTGTTTTCGTTATGCTCACCCCCTCCCCACGTAAGGTTATGACACCCTATTACTTGATAATCGCTGACAATAATATATGAATAAAATTTCTACGTGAAATGTATTTTGCACCACTAATATAAATAGACAAAATTTTGTATAAAAAAAATCACATATAGATCATAGAACTACACATTCTTCCTGATTTTGAATTGAACGCTTCTTCATGCGACGTGAAGAAACGTATAATGGAAAAAGGAATACATTGCAGGATATTGAGCTTCCCTGCGGGAAGCAGGTTCTCCAATAAACCATCAATTTGTTATCTTGAAACACGTTATGCTATCCTGTAAGTTCCTAGTTTACGCGACTACTTACACATGCAAATGAGTTTAGATTGGTTAATTTATTTCTGTGGTTGGGTTCTATTAGAGCCCACCCCTGGTTTCTATGCTTTTTTTGTTGCCAGGCTATAGCAGCTCTTTTTTTAAAATTCTTTTGGATGTACCAGTAGAGAGAGTTTCCTCTATATTGGATGTACTGAGAAATTGAATGGGAATAGAAAATTGGGAGCAATCCTGGTGGGGTGCGGCGAAAGGAGAAAAAAATAAAGGATTTAGGGAATAAAAATTTATCCCCAAAAGGTGAATGAAGAGGTAGATAAATTACTCATTGTCATCGTCTAGGAGAATTTCTAGCAATGTGCTAATAATTCCTTTTTTTTTTCTTGTTTTTTTGCTGGATTTGTTTGTAATGGTAATAGTGAGTTCGGGGGTGGGATCTGAGAAGTTCATGCTGTTAATTTGTTGTACTAGTACCGAGAGTGCCTGGATAGTTTGTTGAAGAGTTTGTGTGATTAAATTGATGCATTCGTTTTTACTATTATTTACTTGTTGTTGGGGGTAGGGGGGATTTTTTGGGATCCGCGAGAGCCTGAGTTTGTGGATGATTGATAGCAGGGATTTGACTGATATGTGGTGCCATCTGTTGGGGAGCAGTGGAGTTAGAAGGTGTTTGTTTGACAAGCGCGTATGATATATTCCGTCTAACCAAGCTATATATATATATATATTTATTTACAACTGTTGAGTAATTTGATTTATTACTATATAGTGCTTTTGCGGGGCTTGGGAAAGAGGGAGCACTTGGAATAATTTGCCATATGGCCGAAAACATGACAATTTATGCAAAAGAGTGTTTCGACCCTTTTGATCTGGCATTCTCATAGGCCCAGAATTGCCAAAAATTAATGCAACAAAGTAGCACGAAGTGAGAGAATAAGTAGCAAAAAGTAGCGAATCGATTTTCACTTGCAATTCATAAATATATATTTTTTTAAATTTAGTAAAACTATTTTAAAAAATACTTCAATATGTTTTAATTATTTTTTTTATTCATTTAAAATACATTCAAATTTTTCCTGCTAAGTATCGTGATCTGATGTGTCTTTTTTTATAAATTTCTGAATTATATTGAAGCATTTGTGGCGATTGAATGAAATCAACGCAGCAACTCCCTCATTTTTCCAAAGTCATTTTAATTCTGAGAATTGACTCTAACAGTTCGAGGCACATTCGATTCCTTAATTTTGCCTTAGTTGACGCACTCTGGAAAATGCCTTTTTCACAGTGGTATTACTTATGGTAAAGCTTCAAAGAAAATATAGCAAAATCTCTTAAAAATGGATTTCCAACTGCGTCTTTTATATTAAAAATGTGACACCACAAAATAATTCTCCAGCATTTAAAAGCTCAGATTCAGATAGACAAACATCTTTCAACTATATGTTAAAAATTTGTCTCCATTGATTCTCCAGAACATACAATTTAGATTGGTCAGCTAACTCTAAAGGCAGATAAAAAAAAAAGAAGCACGAATTTGAGTTTTAGAAAATATCAGGGGGAAATTCTTTCTTTTATAAAGTTCCGTAATTTGAAGGGATTCGGTTTAAAAGTTGCTTACATGAAATCTTGAGAAAATTGTGACACCATTGATAGATATCTTTAGTAGATCCGGTAGAAATTATATTTTACTTTTGCTTGACAGTTTATTCAAAAATATAACCATCAACTACTTTAATAGACAAATAAATGCTAGTTAAACTCATGTCAACTTCGAGATTCACACATTTAGGATAAATTATTCTTCTTAAAAGAGTAAGGGTGAAATTTTTAATTCTTTCTGCAATTTGCAATGATCAGCATGATTACTTTGAAAGAGCAAATGAATCCGCTCAAATTCTGCTAAAATTGGCAGCTGTAATTTAACAATATTGAATTATATCCTTGTATTAATTTAAGTAAAGGGATAGATAGACAAGTAGTTGATTGGAAAGAGAGGAATCTAAGCAGTGGCGAAACGGAAAATATTAGGGCCCCTTGCAAAGTCAGCTTTTGGACCCCAAGCCCTAATATGTAATTGGCATCAGTCAGGCTTTGGGCCCCCTAGAATCCCTGGGCCCCTCGCAATGCGAGGGTGTACGTTACTCCACTGAATCTAGGTCAAAACCTTTAAAAAGAGATTTATTCGGAGAAGATCTGTATCTCAATCTCTCTAGCTGACAAGTCTTATTTTTGTCATTACTTTTGTTATTGTATGCAATTTCTTATAAGTCCAGTGCTGCAACATAAGTTAATTACAAAAATAGATTTTTATCTTTTAATTCAATGCAGTGCCCCGTTGATGTGATAACTATTATAATTTACTTAGTTCTATAAGAATTTGTCCTTTCACAACTACTTTCCCAGTTTAATATTTATGTAAAAATTCTCTAAGCCTGTTTTTTTAAGAATATTACTTGTTTTATTTTCATGCTTCTATCGGGATTAGAAAGAATCCATCCCGCAATTACTTTTCTTTCGCCACTTGCAGTGGCAAGGAGTGGCGGGAGAGGAGAGCCTCGCTTAGATCGGCTACAATTCGTGGCAGTGGCGAAGGGAGAAATTGAAGCGTTCCTTGTCGTTTCGGAGTGATGAAACATACTGCAACTCCATGTTTTCTGAAACGACTGAATCTTTTTTTTTGCGATTTTTCCGGAAAAAAAATCATTTTTCGAAACTTGTTCCAATACTTTTATTTATGGTTGAAAGCAAAAAGTAGCGGGATCTTCAAGTGAAGTAGCATAAAATTCGCGAAGTAGCAACAAGATAAAAAAAAAGTAGCATAAAGTTTTAAAAAGTAGCAAAATTCGCGAAATTCGCACGATCTGGCAACACTGGATGGGCCTCTCCACATTTCAGACATCTAGGGGTGAGATGACAGTTGTCCGCGATATGATTGAATTTGTTGCATTGAAAGCATTGGGTGACCCCTTTGCTTTCAAAGCCTTCTACTCTTACAGTAAGGTAAGAGAGTTTATCTAATTTAAAAATTTTAGCGTTAGTCAGATTACGTGGGAGAGGGAGATAAGAAAATCTCGTAGGGGTTGGTTTGAAGTTCGTCCTATAATTTGTGTGCGTTACCCTATGGACGGTGAATCCCAGATCAAATAGGTCACTGTGAATATCGCGGTGGTTTTCGTGTCGCAAGGAAGTCCTTTTATTACAACTTTAATGGGTCTTTCTGTTTTAGAGGTGATTGAATAAAGCTCGTATTTGAGTTGTTCAAGGATGTGATTAAGTTGGTGATATTGATCGAAGGTGTCTGTGTACAATTTAAGGTAATCTCCAGTCATTTTGCTTCTGAGGGTAGGCATTTTATCTGTTAGGGTTTTCATGTGGGCGCGGAAATTAGGTGTGATTTTTAGCATAACTGGGGGAGGTAATTTAATGGGAGTGGTATTTAAATTATTGTTAGCTTTACTAGATGTGTGATTTTTGTTTTGTGTGTCAGTCGAAGTTCCTGCTACGGGTGTAATTTGGGGTTCAAAGTTTTCTAGAGCGTTGAATTTATTAGTTAGGTTAACTTTAAAGTTTAATTCCGGATTTGAATTAGTTCTGGAATTTTTTGAAAGCCTTCTAGAGGCGGGGGGGGGGGGAATAAATCCATCATTATTTTCCTTTCGTTTAACTGATGCTATTTTGGGGAGTGGTGGAAATTCTTGTGAGGTGTTTTTAGCGGGAGAGCAATTAAGGATATTATGTATATTACAGCCGGGGGTATTACAGGGGGGTGAGAAGAAAACTCACTTACCGCAAGTTGGTGTAGCTCTTCGTAGTGAACTAGATTTTGAAAGTTGTCGCGGTCAGGGTGGGATCACTTTCGTTCGTTATTCCATTTAACCTTAGAGCGTTGATCGTCGACTTGAAATTTTCTATGATGATGATGGCAAACTTCTTTATGTCGGTGGCGAGGGCCTGTAGTCTTTCACGGTTGGTTTCCTGGGGCGCTCCGGATCGAGAGGTGTTGTTAGAAGAAGGTAGTGATAGGTCCATTCCATTGTCGTTTTTCAAGTCCAAGTTCAAAGCCATGTCGGGTACACGTAATAGAAATAGATGAAAGTGTCAAGGCAAACTTCGCTGTCAGTACGGAATAGCACTGATTCTTCAGTAGCTTCAATCCTTCCTCCGAGCTTTGGTCTCGACGTCAATCTAACTTGGTGGCTCTAGTTGCACGATCTATGATCTTGTAAGTAAAACTATGCGTCGCTCTTATGTGTCATCAACTCACTGTTAGTTGAGTTGAGCTGAGTTTGGTGTTTTATGGCGCAAAAGCCAGTTTTGGCTATACTTCCCCAAACATTCATAGGTCTGTGGTCTCGACGGGAAAAGAAGAAAAGAAGAAATTGGATGACAAGATGGAGGGTCGAAAATAGAGAAGGATCACTGGGGTACCCCGGGGTCGTGACACCCATGTTTACCAAAGATGGTAAACCCCTTGGGAAAAGGAAAAGATCACTAGGGTACCTCGGGATTGTGACACCCGTATCCGCCTAAAAACTCACTGTTAGCGAAACGCTGGAAGGTCTCAGGGAAACTGGGCTTTTAAAAAGCCCCCTTGTTTGTTATGTCGGTTGAAAAAAGATTTAAATTGAAAAATAGTTCAAAGTCGCGATGGTATGGTGTAGATAGCTGTCAGATGATGATGTATGGGGAGTCATGGCTGTTTCTAACGACTGGTGATAGTGCAGGCTGTCAGGGAATGAACGATCATGAAGACGCAGGCGCCTGGTAGTGGTCACATGTGGAGATGCAGCTGTCAGAAACGTGATAGATGAGCTCTCGGTTCAAAGATGGTGGCAGAGGAAAGGAAAAATGGCAGACGACTTCAAGATATTTGAAATTAGAGAAATTGAATTCGAATCCATTCGCCCATAGGTGAATATGGAGGGGTATTTCTATTAATCTTCTTCGTCAAGGAGAAAGTCAAATATTTTTAGTATTTCTTTTTTCTTGCTAGCTGAAATTTTATTTTTGTTTTTAATGGTGGGGTGGGGTAGGATCTGAGAAATTCATTTGATTAATTTGCTGTACTAGAGAGGATAAAGCCTACATTGTTTGTTGTAGGGTCTTGGAGATTAGGTTTAAGCATTCATTATTGTTATTACAATTTTGTTGTTGGGTTTGAACTGGGTGATGATGGCCTGCTTTGTAGTTGGGTGGTAGCAGGGACTGTTCCGATTTGTGGAGCCATCAGTTGAGGAGTAGTAGAGTTTAAGGTTGTGTGAGCTACTTGAGCGTAGGAGA
Organism: Trichonephila inaurata madagascariensis; assembly: GCA_019973955.1. Taxonomy (NCBI): domain Eukaryota; kingdom Metazoa; phylum Arthropoda; class Arachnida; order Araneae; family Nephilidae; genus Trichonephila; species Trichonephila inaurata. The sequence continues at coordinate 229,895 of BMAV01009776.1, forward strand.
TATTGGGTCTTACTAAACTATTTACAATATTGGTGTAGTTAGAATTAATAGAAGCTCCCTTTCGGGGCTTGGGGTAAAGGGGGCACTTAGAGTAATTGACCATGTGGCCGTAGGTCTCGCAGTTAATGCAGAAGAGTGTCTCGACCCTTTTAATTTGGCACTCCTTCGTCTGATGGGCCTCACCGCACTTCAGACATATAGGTGTCATATGGCAATTGTCGGCAGTGTGATTGAAGTTATTGCATTGAAAGCATTGGGTCGCCCCTTTGCTTTCAAAGCTTTCTACGGTTATTGAAAGGTAACTTAATCTATTGAGATAAAAAAATCTTGGCGTTGGATAGGTTTTTTGGAAGTGTGACAGAGAAAACTTGTAGGAGTTGCTTAGTTATGTTACCTACAAGTTGCGTTACCCGATCAACGGAGAAGCCCAAAATCAATCAGTTCGTTACGTATGTCTTCTGTTTTGGTGTGTCGCGGTAGTCCCTTGATGACGACTTTTACGGATCTTTCCGTTCTAGGGGTAATTTTGTAGAATTGATATTTAAGTTTTTCGAGGGTTTGGATGAGTTGGAGTCTTTGTTCGAAATTATCCGTGTATAGTTTGATGTAGTTTCCTGTCATTTTGCTGCGAAGGGTGGGCATATTAGTTAAAGTTTTCATTTGATTTCTTAGATTATCTGTTATTTTTAACATTACAGGGGGGGGATTAGGAGTGGTGGGATTTGAAGCGTTCGGGTTAGTACTGCGAATATTGTTAACCGCGTTGGTATCGGAAGTCTCTGCTACTGGAAGAGTGGTAGGATCAGTATTTTTAAGTGCATTAAATTTATTGGTTAAGTTTAATCTAAAGTTTATTTCCGGGTCGGAGTTGACCCAAGAATTTTTAGAAAGTTTTCTAAGTGTGGGGAAGTAAAGCCATTATATCGTTTTCTTTACGTTTGATTGAATTTTTAGGGAGAGGAGGAAAATCTAGTAGGTTATCTTTCACTGGGGTGGAAGGGGGGTGACATGAATAGTGCAACCAGGGGTGTCACAGGGGGGAAGAGAGGAGAGCTCACTTACCACGTGTCGCAAGCTCGTTCTCGTAAATGACTTGAAGTTGACGTTGCTGATCTATCAGGAATCCTTGGGCGTTATATTCATTAATCGCTATTTGCGTTGATTGAATAGCGAATTCGAATTCCTACATTTCCTCGGTGAGGGCAAGTCTTCTTTCGCAGTACGAGTCCAGAGGCGTTTCGGGTCTGGAGTTATTAGTCGAGGAAGGCAGTGTCAATTCCATAACGTTGTCAATATCCCTGGTAGGTATCGAAGCAGGTCTTGGAGGTGAGAGATAATGATTTTCCGTAAGTGCGATAGGCTCAGATCTGCGAGTGGTGTCCGGTCAGGGGAAGCAAAATTAATAACTTTTTTGCAATGCTGGTTTGCTTGGCTCATTTCCTGGCCATATCCGAGTTTAGCGGAGTGTTGAAAAGACAACCACCAAACTGAAAAATAAATTTTCAGTTGGCAAAGAGTTTCAAATAGAGTATCCCTGAGAAGCGAAATTCGTATTCAGGAGCGTCAGTCATGTACGTCCTCACGCTATCCTGTCTCAGGCCTTCTCTCAACTCCGTTAGCGAAACGTTTCTTCACGTTTCTTCACGTCACAGGGATATGGATCTGCAATAGATCCTCCATCCCCTATCTGATAAGTATTTTGGCGCTGACAAGTGGAAAACCTGAGTGGGAAAAATAAAGTTCACTGAATTTGGTAGGGTAATGCAGGCGAATGGCGTCACAGTCAGGGGGTAGTGGTCTTCTGATTTAGGTGGGAAAAAAGTCATGAGAATTTTGACAGTCAACTGGGAGCTGTAGCGTAAACACTGTTATTAGTTGATAGCAATAAGTGAGAAGGCTCTCTAATGGCTGCCCTGAAGTTGGGGAAATTGAAATAAGAGATTGCTTGCCTGGTGGGTGCAGCGATGAGAAAAATTTTAAAAGTCAAGAATTACAAAAATTAAAGATAAAAATATGGAGTAAAATATTTAGAGAATGAATAGTTTGCATTTTCAATAGCGGTGATTGCGAAGCAATACTATTAAGGGGATTATAAGAATCCAGGAGTATTCTCCTGGGTCTCTTAGTTTTGTCATTTAAGTGGTAATTTTGAATGTCTATTAAATTTAGATTATTGGTATTGGGGAGATTATTAAAAAATTTAATTGCAAGAGTTTGAATAAAGTTTTTAAAAGGTTTAATATCAAGGGCTTTATAGATGTAGGAGTTTCTGGTGTATCTACCAATTTTGTGAGAATTCAAGAATTTTAATATTAGTATTTGCTGCGTAACCCCACACAGGGCAAGCATAACTTAAAATGGGCCGCAAAACAGCAGTGTAGAGAAGTACCTTGTTGTTGAGAGTCATCAGAATTCCGGTTAATTAGTGGGTAAATTAATCTAAGCGAAAAGTTTTTCGCGTGATTCGAACTCGGATCCAACCACATTGAAGGCAGACGATTTACCAATCGAGCCACTGTGCCGGTAGCAAAACGAAAGCAAGGTTTATTTTGTTTTTAAGTTTTTTGTAAAAAAGGTGGTAATTATAAGATGGTGCTTTTCAAATGATGGAGATGACGTACGCTAGAGCAGGAAAGAATCCGAATGATGTAACGAAAGGTACGTGGTTTGGAAAAAGCCGTTTCACAGAGAGAGTAATTTTAGAATGTGTTCCATATCTTTTGAAGAAACTAAATCATACAGGAATTTGTTTATAAAGTTTCAATTTTTCTCCTTCGAGAGAACATCAACTCCTTCTTTTTAGAATGAACTTAATTTCCTACGTTAAGAAGTTGAATTTTTTCAAAAATTTGTTCTTATTCACGTCTTAAAAAATTTCAATTTTTTCTACATCGAGCTTCGATTCCTTTTCGGAATGTTCTTAATTGCCTATTTGTTTCTAAAATTTAAGAAAGAATTTCCCATTTTTGTCTTTTGGTAATAAATTTTTACTTATTAGAGTGTCTTTAATTTCCTATTTTTAGATGACGAGATTTTACTGAATTTGTTCGTAACGTCTGAAAAATTTCTCTTTTGAGCACTTCCTATTCTTCTTCTTTTCGGAATGTTCTCCATTTCCTATTTTTGAAAAGCTAAATTTTTCATGGAATTATTGTTCCGTAAGTGTTAAAAAGTTTCTATTATTAGAAGCTAAATTTGATTCAAATTCTTTCTTAAAGATCTAATGTTTTCCCTTTTTGCTCCTTCGGACAAGACACCATGTTTTTTTCAGTTTGCCTGGACGCGACTTTCAAAAACGCGCCTTGGTGCCATTTTGGCTCGAAAATAATCTTCGCCAACGGGTGGGCTACAATAGGATTTACCAAACTTTTGTTTCTATGAATATTTTTTGCGTCCGACTTAAAGTTAAACTTTGCTTTGCTTGGCCCAAGTTAGCCCCTTTGAGTTTGATACCCTTATCGCAAGGCGTAATCGAGGTCCATTTATGGTTAACAGTAACACACCTCAGGATAACATTTAATAATTATTGCTACATACAATATGAGGAGACTAAGGTACCATTCAGGGGCGTAGCTACCGCTGTATCAATGATACTGGGCCCCACAAGGAATTTGGGTTTGAAGAAGGTTGATTTGCTTCACTATTAATATCACTTTGAGTATTAATCACTTTAATACTCTCGTATTTATTATTCACTGTGACAAGAGGCTTGTGGTAACTAAAGTATGACTAGGGATTGCAATACCGGTATACCGAATACCGGTATTTTCGGCCATTTGTGCAATTTTGTAATACCGGTATTCACAAGTTTAAATACCGGTAGCTCAATGGTAGAGCATTAGATTGCAAATCGAGAGGTCCCCGGTTCAAACCTGGGTGCCTTCTTCAGGGAAGTAAGGAGAAATATTTTTTTGAGAAATTCGAAGGCGGGAATGATCTGTCCCGTTCTGCATATTTCTAATCAAAGCATTTTCGAATCCGTTCCTAAGTAACGCAAAGCAAAGGTTCGCTGATGCGGGGTATAGCTCTTTTGTAGAGCATTCGACTGCAGATCGAGAGGTCCTCGGTTCAAACCCGGATGTCCTCTTCTTCAGGAAAGTGAAGAGA
>BMAV01009776.1:234101-258960 GCA_019973955.1 Trichonephila inaurata madagascariensis
AAGGTTGGAATGATCTGTCCCGTTCTGTATATTTCTAGACAAAGCATTTTCGTATCCGTTCCTAAGGAACGCAAAGCAAAGGTTCGCTGACGCGGGGGTATAACTCTTTGGTAGAGCATTCGTCTGCAGATCGAGAGGTCCTCGGTTCAAACTTGGATGTCCTCTTCTTCAGGGAAGTGAAGAGAAATGTTTTTTGTGGATTTCAAAGGTGGCAATGATCTGTCCCGTTCTGTATATTTCTAGACAAAGCATTTTCGTATCCGTTCCTACGGAACGCAAAGCAAAGGTTCGTTGACGTGGGTGTATAGCTCTTTGGAAAAGCATTCGACTGCAGATCGTGAGATCTCCGGTTCAAACCTGGGTGTCCCCTTCTTCAGAGAGGTGAAGAGAAATATTTTTCTGAGATTTCGAAGGCGGGAATGATCTGTCTCGTTCTGTATATTTCTAGACAAAGCGCTTTCGCGCATCCGTGACGGTGTGCACACGCATCATAAAAATGTACCCTCTTCCTATTCCTCTATAGCCCCAAAAGAAGAATAGCTTCAAAAATTTCAATATACCAAACTCTCTACAATACAGAAATCAGCTATACTCAAAAACCATCCGATGAGAAATCGATTTATTTGTAGATGTGAGAGGTTTATAGATAAATACTTGGAAAAAGTATATCGAGTATTGCTAACAATACTACCAATTAGTGTCGATACCGAAAGAGCGTTTTCGATAGCTGGTAATTTTTGAGCACATAATTACGTTCCAGGCTTAATGACAGTACAATTGATGCATTATGTTTTTTAAGATCACATTGCAAAAATTTGCAATAGTACCACAGACTGAATAGTGAGATTTACAATTTTTTCTGATTTAAATAAATAAGATGTTTTTTTGTTTTTTTTTTTACTTTTTGGTGATTCTTTATATACTGTTTTATTTAAAAGTTACGAATTAATTTTTTGTGTGGTATTTACACTCTAATAAAACTGGCAAATAAAACAAAGAAACATCTGTATTTTCCTTCTTTTCCTAAAGTTTTTATTACCGGTATTAAAACCGGTATCCCGGTATTTAGATCTAAGAAATACCGAATACCGGTATTGAACTTTTGGTCCGATATTGCAATCCCTAAGTATGATACGTGAACGTCGGTGGATGCGTGATTTAGGAATCGTGAAAACACATCATCAATGGTTGAACCATACCTAGTTGTTCCCAGTGGTCTACTAGAAACTAAAATCCAAATTAAGTTCTGATTTTAAAAAATTGTACTATATATCTCAATAACTTTTTTTCATCTTTATCGAAATCAATATTGAAATCTCCGTCAAGTATGAGCGGAAGTACATGATACTGTTTCTTCAGTAGCTTAGAATCCCTTTCCGTGTATGCTAAAGCTCACATTCATTATTTTATGTATATATATGTATATAACAATAAATACTCTTAGAATTTAAAAAAATAAAATGGATTTCAAATTTTCATTATGTTCATTCATAATATAAGAAAAACATTCAAAATGATAGATACGTTTCTCAACATGGTTCTTTCAATTCTTTCTTTCCGTACTTCATAAATTAAGAGAATAGTTGACAGAAACGAGACATTTTTATGGAAAAATGGAAACATATCTGATGTGCAAAATGTATTATAGAGAAAGCAAACATATTAATTATTTTATAATAACGATTTTCTTCTTGGGATTTGAAATTATACAAAATTGATTATTACTAATAAGTTTCCAATTTCCCGTGACAACTGTTAAAAAAAGGCACTAAAACAAAAATCTGGTTTATTGAAAGCGGCATAAAAAAAAAAACATTAAAAGTCAAATGTACTAAAAAACAACTATTAATGAAACTTTTTAGAGTAAATATAAGTCTAAATTTCAAAATAAAGAATAATTATTATTGTTTTAAATAACAGTTTTAAATCGATCACCTTTCCTTTAAAAGTTATGTTTATTGAACGGAATATATAGCTGTGAAATTAATTTTGAATTTTGTTTCTATAACATAATTTTTCAAATGTACATCGAAATATTGTTTAAGTAAACTAAAAGTTTTACGAAGGATAGCAAATTTTAATATTGGTAAATTTTTAAATGAATTTCAAAATTCTATTTTTTATGCTTCATTATATCTTAACATACAAAATCGACATTTACATGTATTATCACAATAATTATATATTTATATTATTATAAACTTATTTAAAATAATGCTAAGGAAGTAAAAGTAATTAAGAACTTTACAAAAATTAAAGAAATTTTGTTTTAATAACGTAAGTAGTAAATGAACTTATAGACTTAAAGATAACAAAAATAAATTTTTTACGTGCATTTTTTTTTACTCGCCAAATTTGATGATTTTTATTTGTTATAGGGAACCCCTTCTTCCAGTGTAATCCAGATCCCAGATTTGGGCTGCCAAGTTAAGGTGGAACACGGAACAAAGTCATGTCTCGTGAAAAAGCCAATTAGCTTGAAAATATGCGCCAATGACACCAATAGGCAAAAGGACAGTAAATGTAGTTTGCGAATTTTTTTTAAATTTAAATTATTTTTTTGAAGGTTTAATTTTTAAGTTAAACTTTTCAAATTTCACACGACGATAACAAACAACGTTAATTTTTAAACAAGAGGCAAAAAAAAAAAAAAAAACTTGCGCATATGAATTTTTGTAAAAAGGGTGTTAGATGAAAAACACAAAAAAAAGAGCTCTTTTTTAAAATCCATAATTCTTAAGAAATTTTAAAATCTTTGGACAAAACACGGGTAAAAACGTTTGACACACGAAAAAAAAAGTTTCGTGGGATTACTTTTATAAATGACGAAGTTGTTAAATGTTTTATAAGAATTTTGAGTACTTTTTGAAAAATCATATAAAAAAAGTTTTTGGCATTTTATATTTTAAATCACTGATTCTAAGAGACCAAAGTATGAACTTTTTTAGTATAGAATATCGATTTATTACAATGATAAGAAATCCGTACAGAAAAATTGAAAAATTCCTTTCATAAAAACGCATCGATATTGTGACTCATTTTTGAAAAAATCGTAAGAAAATGTAATATGTCTTTTTTTTTTTTTGTAAAAACTTTATACCGTATCGTGGCAATGATCTTTAAGATTGTGTAATTATATATTATTTGTCTGGTTTCGATTAAAAGAGAAGGATTGTAATTTTAAAAACGTGGGAACTCTTTCTTGCTTCCTTTCGATAATGACTTGGCGTATGCGCAGAACACAGCGCGTAACACTTTTTTTGTTAAGAGGGTTCACCCATGTGATGGATGAAAAAAAAAATTTTTTTTTTTCATAAATTGCGTCCTTAACATGAATGGTGGTAAAGGGATTTTTTAAGATTCGAAGTCGATATAAGGAAGCAGGTGTTAGAAGAGCAGCTGTTCAGAGTGCTGAGTTGGCAATCGAAGACTGGCCCTATTTTGTACAGCCGGCTTGATGCCATTAACCCTTCTATGCAAATATACGTTCATACAGGTATAGACCAGTTTGTGGAGGTTTAAAAGGAAATATCTAGTTATAGAATATTTCGACAAACTTGTTTTAGTCTTTTTTTAGCTTCGAAGAGCATCGCCGATTGAGGGTTAGTTAAGGTTCTTATTGTTTTAATCGGACTTGAAATTTTGCATGCGATTTTCTCAAAACTGTTTTTCAAACTTTCCTCCATCATATCTCAAGAACAGTTAGATCGAATGACTTCAAATTTATAGGGTAGACTCAGCACATACGCTCCAAATGAACTACGATCATTCCAAAATACTTCTATTTTTTATAACAAAAACATTAAAAAAAACCCATAAAAAAAAAAAAAATTCCGAAACTTTTTCTTCAGAAGTCTACCAAAAATTCAATTTTTTGGTATTTTCATTTGAGTGTAGTTCGTTTGGTGCATTTAAGCTTATAGATTAAAAACGCCGTTAATTTTTTATTTCAGATAAGCCAATCAGTCGGAATCGTGGAAGTGAACGTCCATTTTTCGAGGTGGGTGTGTATAGATCTATAACTCACGTTCTATTGGATATTTTGGGGTAAATATCTATATACATACTCTTAAAACACATGAATAAGATAAAAAAGAAAAAAAAACTTAAAAGTTCTCTTTTTAGTGGTCGCCAAAAAAAAATTCCCTAAAAATGCTTAAAAAACAGACCGTCACATGGGTGAACCCCCTTAAATCATTTTCATTACAATCATTCTTCAAGCTACTGTTGCATTATGTGCTATTCTCGAATATGGATATTTCTAGTATAATGTGCGAGTACCAGGATATTTTTTTTTTAGAATCTGAAGGCTGTGATTTTAATTATTGCTGCAAATTGCGCATTTCCCCATCTTTTTATTTTTAAATGATGCATTTTTCAACGTTCGATGAAATTCATTAAAGGAAATCGCAGTTTTTGGAATATTGCACGTTATTAGCAATTATTAATTGATATTCATCAATATATATTACGTAATTATTTTATGTATAATAATTATTATATGATTATTGCATATCACATAATTATTATTATATTGATTGATACTGGTTATATTCAATCTATTCCTATACTCTTAATTTGAAATATATCTCAAAACAGTGCTTTAAAATTATTTTCCTGATGATTTGTTACAGCTAGGCTGCCATCTTGGATTCCATATCACTCTACAACAAGCGCTGCTTGGCACGTAGCACTCCAATATCAAATTAGTTCCAAAAACTTTTGACAATTCTATCTTTAGCAGGTTTTCAACTTTTCAGTAATTTTATGACACAAAGGTGCTGTTTTCAAACGCATTTAAACAGCATGAAGAGTTATTTTGTTATTCCTTTTCATCCATTTTCTCCCTGTGTATGTAAAATTAATTTTGTAAACTTTGTGAAGTGTACTCCGTTCCCTTTGAAAGAATTCATGACATATACTTATTCTTGCAAATAATTCTTCTGGCTTTTGAGTTTTATTTAATCAAGATTATACTGAATTGTTGCTTCATTTGGAACTTACATTTATGAGCCCATCAACTGTTTTAGCTAAATGCCATAATATTCATCTCACACAATAGTGAAAACACATTCCTCCCCTGTGGAGTAGTCTTATTTATAAATTGCACAAAATCTTTGCCAATTTACAGGCTAATATATAAATACCCTTTATTTTACATATTTAAGAAAAATATCACTCAAATTCTTCAAATCATGATTTCAAAATTTGTAAAACAAGGAGTTATTCCAAGTATTATTCAAGAAATATCTGACAAGAAAGAAAATTAAGGCTTGTATAGCAGATGTGTAAAATTGTTCTCCTGGTGTTCTTTTCATTTTAGTAAAATATCTTTTCATCATTGAAAAAAAATTAAGGAAACTACTTTGGCTTAAATGTGGCATGTGCCAACTTGCATAAAAAAATATTAAAAAGCGCTTGACCGAAGGTTTAAAATTTTTTTTTAAAATGTAGTTGTCTCGTATATTTACTTTTAAAGCAAAAATCAATTTAGATCTCTTATTAAAGTCTATATTCATTGTATTAGAAAATGGCATAAATTATCATTCATATTCATAACCATAATAAAAAGACAATGATCAATACAAAAAGAAACAAAACAAAATTTATTTCATTATCTGTACACTATACAAAAGGATAAACTCCTTTATGAAGCTCTATTTTACATAAATATATACAATGACAACTTTACAAATATACTTGATAGGAATTCAAAATGTAACTAAAAAGTAAAATTGTAACTGGAACACATTTTTTCACTTCTGCCTGCTAAATTTAAAATTTTTAAAAAATTCACAAAACTATTTTAAAGAAACTTAAACATATTGAAAGAAAATATCACAAAAACATTTTTTTCTAATTTGGAGTGGTTGATTCATTTCATTTTCAATTAAAAAAAATTCCATGATAAACTCAATAAGACTAGATTTTCAGCTGTGGAAAGTATTTTATCAATTCTAGCATTTTAAAATCCAAACATTTGTTGATATCACAAAATGATAACAAGCAGAATTCTTTTCTTTACTTCATCATTCTTTACTTACATAAAATTGATTGCTTCAAAATACAACCTATTCTACTTCTTTGAACATTGAAAAAAAAATCTCAGAATAAAAATGCTTAATTATTTATTAATTAAAATAAAAACACCAAAAAATGTATCGTTCTTCATGCAAAAAAAGGAAGGAAGGATTACTTAACATACTTTACAAAAGGTTTGTGAAACTCCAAGACTAGAAAAATTAAACTATTATACACATTTAATATATAAAAATAACTTTCAACATATATTTACAAAGGACTTTCATTACGAGCACCAAAAAACTGCTATTCATTTATCACAATGCAGTTTTCTTTGAAGGTGATGTCGAATTCAAGTATATATATCTATTATCCTGAGACACACAGCCCAGTCACATCATTTAATTGACCTTTAAAAAAAATCAAATATGTCAAAAGAAATATTAATTCTTAATATTAACCCCCAATTTTTTTTTTGAAAACATTTTATTTTTAAGAGCTTTATATCCTTGCGCAATGTGATACCGATATCAAATATTACACAGTACATAAATTAAATACTTAAAAAGACTTCATAGTAAACATACATACTAAATAAGAACAAAAGGGAAGGGAGAAGTCCTTACAACACATGGTTGACTTTAATGCACGATAACATACATACTATGATCAAATGTACATGACATAATTATGAATAGAATCTATTTACAAAGAAATATGATAGGCATCTAACTATAAAATGATTCTTTGTAATGATGAGCATTTGGCCATTTAATTTTTAATACGATTCTTCGTCTTTGCACATTTGAATAGTGGGTACTGACGGAACTGTACAAGGATAGTTGGTCAAGAGGTAAACTACAGCTTCATATGTTGCCATCATGATGGCTGTGTTAGGAATTTGTCGTACAAGCTGAGTGGCTAATCCACGATAAAGCCCATGATGTCCTTCTTCTTTAAATACCAAGCACAGGGTTTGAAAGAATGATTTATACTTGTCACCCACTTGGCGTAATCTGGTTCGTACAACCTCTGTTTTTTTTTAAAAAAAGAAAAAATTATTGTACATACTTTAGAAATTAATATCCAGTTACTTCTGGAAAGTGAAAAATTAACTCTTCAAGAAAAACATTAAACAAATTTTACAAAATACAGCTAGTACATATCATATTCATAAGTTTCTTATCTACATATGAAGGAGAGATTTTAACTATAAAACAAAACATATACACCATAAACTAAGGTGAAATAAAATATTATTAGTTCCTTATAGCATACCAAGTTTAGTTTACATTTGAATTACTAGTTTTGAATTTAGATGCAAAATATAGAAATATCTGATTTATTGATTATATAACCTACTTGTGAAGAATTTTAAAAAATCAATTTATCCAAGATTTACAATAAGAATAATTAATTTAAGCAGAAATTACAAATTGCAAAGCATAAAAAAACACAGTGGTGAAATTAAAACTAAACTAACTTACCATGAGGATATGCTATGCACGATGCACAAGTCTTAGAAATTGCACCTGCACACATAAATTCAACAAAGTCTCTTGTGGACTTCCTGTCTGTCTGGTAAGAGTTCTTTAATCGTCCTTCTTTCAACTTTGTTTTGATATATTCATAAATGACAAAATGAATTATAGTTTCTGAAATACCAAAATAAGATGCAGTAATGCCTTTATAGAAGCCACAGATACCTTTGGAGTTGTAAATATCTTTAATAACCTGTGCAGTAGTAACACTGCCATAGGACCTAAAAATATAAATTTAACATTAATTAAACACAAATTTTTAATTTTAAAAGATTCAAGAAAATAATTTTGATGCAACTTTTTAATTTAAGAGACATTTTTAAATCAACATTCTTTAGCTTTCTAATATTTGAAAATACAAAATGAAGATATATCTGTTAATTTGTTTAAAACACCAGTAACACTGTTATTTTCATATTGTATAAATAATGAAGATATTATTTTACATTTCATATAGCTTAAATGATTTTTCTACCAATAAAGACCATTTTAAAAACACTTTGCGCATTTGTAAGAATGAAATTTCGTTAAGGTCCCAAAATGAATAATCAATTTGCATCAAATTTCAATGGACCTGACATTTTCAATCATTATTTGCTGCACAGCTTCAGTATATATTTTATGTTTACTCATTGTGGTAGCAATTAAATGTACAAAAGGAAAATGAAGTGATAGAAACAATTATTTTGTAATATAACTTATAGTTGCTCAGACAAAAAATTATTGGAAGTTATTAGAAGACTCAATCATGTTTGATCTGCTTTTATATATTTTCATTTGTGAAAGAAATGCTTCTCTTACCTTTGATCCAACTGTAATCTCGTTTTGACAAACCAGATGGGATTTGTTAATGAACATGAAACAAAACCTAAAATAAATAAATAAAAATATAATACTTATAAAAACCAATGTTAAATGTAATTTACCAAAGTTGGTGTACTGAACAGCATGCATAAAATAATTCATGATCGACATTTCAAGGAAATAATGTATAAACATTTTAAACTTTATAAAACAGCATACGATACAGACATTTTTTTAAAATAGAAAGAAAATTCCACAATAAAGATATATTTTGATGAGAAAATTACTCAGAAAACTCTTGATTTATACAAACTCATACATTAAGGTTAATGTAATGGCATGCATATAGTTATACAAGGAAAAGTAATGATTTTCTAATAAAAAAAGCCCTTAATAATTCAGTGAAATAATACAAGTTTTAAATTACACATTTGCAGGGGGGGGGGGAATCACAAACAGAAGTTAATCTCAAGACTACAACCAAGCAATAACCATTGAGTACATGAATGCAGTAGAATTTTAGGCTTCTTTATTGTACAAACTTTTAAACCTTTACAAATATAGTAGAATATATCAACAAGTATCTCTCCCACTTTTATCAGAAAAAAAGCAGCACCCTTTTCTGATATGTAATTTCTTACATGACACAAGCAACCTATACGTTATTTTCCCAACCTTTAAACAGGTAACAACTCCCATGCAAGGGCATATTCTGCCATATATATGAAACTAAATGTTCAATAAGTGTTCTACAATTTTTAAATTCATCCATAATGATTTGGTTGATATTTTTCCTCTGATGGCATTCTTAATCAAATTTAGAATTGTTAAAAGGCCACTTTAAATCAGTCAAAGGTAAATTATGTTTTACAAAAAGTGGGGAGGGGGAGAGATACACAATATTTCAGTTCTTATCACAATTCGACTAAATTTCATCTTATAAAAAATATTTAATCTTGAGCAACTGCTACTTAATTATTTGTGATGTACTTAAGAGTTTCAACACAATGAGCAATATAAGTTGGAAAGTATATTATGTCTTAAACAGTGCGACACACAGAACAATTGATGAAAACAAATCTTTTGGTAATACAAAGCAAATACAATTCATGTAAAGAACAAAATGAGTTCAGTTATTGAATTTTATAAAAAAAAATTTTCTGCCTTTAACAAAACCATGCCAATGAACCAATGAGGAACCAATATCTAACAAAATACAATATGCAGAAGAAAGTACAAACTTCATGAATTTTTTAAAAACTTAATAGCAATGATTGTACAGCTTTCAACTAATTTTTTGGTCAGTATGAATATAACAAAATAAGTTTGAGCTGGAAGAAAGAAAACAGCAGACAAAAATTTTGCAAAAATGTGTAAAAATGAATGACTTTATGTGTAAAAACAAAATGCAAAGCTAAAAAGAGTACATTTTATGTGTTAAGTGTAAAAATTTCTAGGTATGATTCTATATTTAAAAATGCCTTTGTTTAAATAATATTGCAAAACATATGCTGCAATATTTGCTTCTTTCCAAAATCTACACCATAATAATTATTTTTGATACAAAAGGTACGGCGCAATACTGGATGAAAATTTATCTAAGTGACTTGCATCTCAAAACTGTATTCTATACTTTTAGAAGATAAAATAAATTCTTCAGTTTATTTTCAAAATTTACTACATGACTTTCAGAATTTACTATAAGGCAAATAATAAAATATATATAAAAAATCCTACACAAAGAAAACATCAAAACATCTAAATTCTTGGAAGCCTTCAAGATTGAGATTGTCTATTATTAAAGTTATTTTTAACTCTAGTGGTAATAAAAGAAAGATAAATTTATATTGCAATCCATTAAAGTTAAGATTCAATGCTAATTTTTTCCCCTTCTTTATTCACTTCTACTTCCTCTACTCCAGTATATAATAAAATATCTTTAGAGTTTGACCTACCTTACTGTCAAAAACTGATATTTTCAATCACAAATTTAGACGATTTAAAACCAACTATCAAAAGTAATTCAAGCATTTTTTTTTTTTGTTGTTATTTCCATATATTATATTAAAAACTTTAAATTTATTTTATTGTCACTTAGCCGGCTTAAAGAATTCATATTTTATTGCAATAACTTGTAAAATACCTAACAAAAATATACAAATGCTAAAAACAATTTTTTGACATCACAAAAGTCATATTAACAATTATAATTTATTTTATCACAGTAAAAAAAAGTACACTTATCTACCGTTTTTCATTTAATTCTTTTTAAGAAAAAACAATGAAAATCATAAAACATACCAGCACTTGCTGCAGAAAATATATGAACTATAGGAGTGTCAGGAGTTAATCTTTCATTACAAAAATTCTTAGTGTGGGAATAAGTGCAAAAATAAACAGCCCTGAAAAGGATAAACAAAGATAAGGAATGAGAAACAAACATTGATATCTTACTTCACAAAACAAATTTACTTAGATATATAAATATGAAAAATTATTCGAAATACAGCGATAGATCTGTTTTACAAGATACAATACATGAATAAGAACTATAAAATAATTTGAATGCCAAAATACATTTTCTCTAAATCATAGTATAGTAGCATTTTCTCTGTCTCACCTATCAGTTTAAACTAGAGATCCCCAGTTTTAAATTCTCAGTTTAAATTTAAATTTGTTTTAACAAAGCAGAAACAATAGAATGATGAACAGTGTCTCACAAATTTAGAAGAGAGATAATTATTTTATTCTAGTTAAGTAACATTTTTTTTTTTGTTTTTGTTTTTGAGCATTAACTTTTCCATTAAATCAGCAGATACTTTTTTAAGACAATATTCTAGAAAAAATATTTCATACCGTATTTATTCGAATCAGCTGCACATTTTCCCCCAACGTTAACGTTACTGAAAATCAGATGCGGCTTAGAATTACAAGTGGAAAAATTTGTTGGATGGGAGAAATTGAACAAGATACTGACAGTTAGTACAATTACAGGTTCATGCATGCATTTAAAAGTTTTTAACACAGGTAAAATAAATTAATTATTCATTCCTTAATAGTTTACATTTTAATTTTTTAAAATTTCATACATATCAGATATCAATAAATCATTTTACACTATTTTTTTATTTTTTCAAAAAACTTATTAAGAAATGGAGTGAGGCTTAGATTCGAATAAATATTTATTTATTTATCCAACACCAGTGCTTGGCATCTTGACCATAAATATGATAGCTTGAATAAATATAGTTCTTGTAAAAAAGTTTTAAGAATTTGAATTATAATTCATTATGCTTGCTAATATACATAAATTTTTTAAAGATTTTGTATAGTGTTCCTTTAGTTAATTATTCTACACAGTATAGTTGAGAAATGTTCATTCTTTTATAATTTGGAGCAAAAGGGAAGTGGGGGAGGGATTTGAGATGCATGACTAAAAATTTGATTTTGAATAATCGTTTTGCAAGAATAATATACATCTGACTGAAAAGGATTCAACTGATGAATTTTATTTGGGAAATAGTAATAACTTTTTGTAGTAGAAAGTCCTTCAAATAGTTAGTTTGAAGAAAGCACAAATTAAAGATGGATTCAATATTTATGATAAATAGGGGGAGAAAAAGGCCAGTCATGGTTTCATTTCTTTTAGGACTGATGTCTCAGAGGCCATTGGCATAAAAGACACTTACACTCAGTCCATCAAGAAAAATGTATCACTAAATGGTATATATAAGTGTAAGAATCAATTTTAATCTCATTTTCACAATTCATATAGAAATCAAAAAACTCAAATCAATAGCTTTGTATCTTTCTTGGTGCTCTTAAAAAGTTAACTTCCTTTTAAAACAACTATAATTCCTAAGTCTTCATTTTTGAATATACATAGCATATTTTTTACTTCATAACAATAAAATTCCTTTTCTTTAGTTTGCTAAAGTTCAATAATTACTCTTTAAAAACGTTAAATTTTTTATTTTACATTGATAGAATGTGATTTATTTTGACATATGTTAACTTCATCAAAATAGAATGAATTAAATGGGCAGGTCACGTTGTCAGAATGGACGAAAACTGCACCACTAAAAAAAGTCTTCAATGCCCAACCAATTTGCATACAAAGAAAGGGCAGGCCAAATCATAGATGGATTGATGGCCTAGAAAAAGATCTCCATGTTTTGAGAACTAAGAATTGGAGAACACTAGCAAGAAGAAGGCTGACCTGGAAAAGGCCAAGGCCCACCCTGGGCTATCGAGTCACTGAGGAAGGATATTTATATTATACTGCATACTCTTATGATTTATTTTTCAATTTGCATGACAAAGTAATACACAAATTTTTCCAAACAAAGTAATGAGAAAAAAAAGTACACACTTATATGGATTTTAAAATGAAACTTAAGAACATTTTATAACACAGAATACAATTCACAATACAATTTATTGGTATATGCACTGAATATAAATTTGCGAAATGAAATTTTAAAATTCAATAAAAATATAAACTAACCTGGAAGGAGCAACACCAACTAGGTTAGGGCCAAGACCTTTGAATAGAGCCTTTGCACCTTCCGTTTCAACAATGTGCCTGCAACAAAAGAATTTGTTTCATTTGACTAAATAAAACCCAACCTCCACAGGAACACAAGAATTCATTTTTTTAAAAAATTTAAATATTACACAATATCTTTTGAAATTAGTTAAATTCTACCATAGTAAAATCTTACATTTTTAAGGAAAAAACAAACAAAAAAATTGTTTCATAAT
Organism: Trichonephila inaurata madagascariensis; assembly: GCA_019973955.1. Classification (NCBI taxonomy): domain Eukaryota; kingdom Metazoa; phylum Arthropoda; class Arachnida; order Araneae; family Nephilidae; genus Trichonephila; species Trichonephila inaurata. The sequence goes on from BMAV01009776.1 coordinate 247,232, forward strand.
GAATAAAAAATTAAGACTCCATCTTTAATAAAAAGTCATTTTTTTTAAAAAAAAAATGAATTAAAACAGATATTTAAAATTTTAAAATAATTCATTATGAATACATCTTTTAATATGTTTTTATACGCACAAACAAATAATAATAAATGCTTTCAGACAGATTTCTTTAGAAAAGAAATACTTTCAAATACTGCATTTTATTTTGTGTACAAAAATATTTTATAGAATTTCTTCTGAACACACACAATTCTCCTATTTATCTTAAAATATGGAGTAGCTATGTGAAAAATTTTGTTTCAAGAATAATTAATCTCATAACTTATTTTCGTTATATATTGTAAATTATAATAAATGTTCCTTTACAAATGGCATAATATATACATCATTTCTAACAAAAAGAAAAATAAATATTAATTATCTGAATGATTGTCACACTTTTAAAATCATTCAATTTTCCCTTTCTTCTTGACAAATACAGAACACAAAGAATTAATATCAATGTAAGGCATATAATTAAAGGAAAACACATGCAATTAAAAGCAGATATAAAACATTTACTCATACACCTGCAAGTCTATCGGCAATCAAAATGTTTTCGTACCAGCTAAATTTTTCACATGCATGTCACTGTAAAAGAATGCTCGTGTGGCATTAAATACATTTAATATAATTAAAATTCTAAAACCTAAGAAAAAATACATTAATTTGTATCAAATTAAAATTTTATTTTATTTATTTGAATAAAATGATGATAAATTTTTAGTATACTAATGCAAAAAGACATTCCTCATAATTCCAATTTTATTAATCACAATTATAAAAACAACGCTAAACTCTGAAACTAAATAAGTAATTCACAGCACAGGATTGATTTACAGAATGATTCTTTTAAAAAATGGTTGCACTTCTATCCTCAAGTCTTAAGTTCAGTTTATAAAATTTTCCATTTATTTATTTTTTTTTTAAAAAAAAAAAGAGGCTTTTTCATCCCTACAAAAATTAACCATTGCACGTAATGAAGCAACATTTAAATTTGCTGTGCAGCTCATTACACTTTATCAAGGGAAGGATTAGGCCAAGTTTTGAATAAATGAAAATATTTTTTGAATAACAGAATAAATTCATGACTTTTTAAGCATATCACATCACTGATTTAAAAAGAAATTGTATGATTACATAATTGATTATCTTTATGTAACACTTTTAATATAAAATGTCATTTTTCGCTGAATGAGAAAAGCTTTAAAAAAGTACAGTATTTTTTTAAATATGAAACAGTGAAAATAAATTATTAATCAATTACTGTTTCATTGCATTTGAAATTATTGGTTCAAAACTAGTTGACCTTTATCACCGATAACTGGTTATTTCAATATTTGTCAAGGTAATTATCTATAAAATAAATGCTATAAATTAAATAGAAATAAATATAAAACGCTCTCCATAGATATAAAATTTTTTTAAATATCAACCCAAATTCAATATGCTATAGAATTAAATTTGTTTCTGTTGTTGTCAAATTTATTATTATTTTACTTTAAACAAATATATATAAAGAAAAAAATGAAAAAAAAAAAAAAAGGTAGCATTTTGGGATAAATAAAACGCTACATTTTTTCCCCTGATTTTTCCACCAGAAATACAATCTTCTTTGCCATTTTTATTCAACTTGATCAATACAAATAATTTTATTTGATTTTCAGAAAATCTGTTTACGTAGGTCTTCAACTACATTAGAAAATGAAATAATTATCACAGGAAGAAATTATTTGTGTATGAAAAATATATGATGCTCAAAATAGTTTAAAATTTAAAACTTCTAACACAACCAGTCTTTCATCCAATGAATATTTAGCTCAAAAAATACTGAGAAACCAATATCTAAAAATTCCTAACTTTTAAACTAGCTAAAAAAACCATGATGTTAGCCAATACAATCAAAGGAGAATATTCTTTATGATTCTACTAATTCATGGAAATCTCTTTTCAAAAAAAAAAAAAAAAAATTATAGAAAATATCTCGGAAAAAAAAATATATATATCTGAATTTGAAAATCAATAATATACAAAATCACTAATTGTTCCCAGAAATGTTCCATAAAAATAATTCAAACACTAAATTTATTCCTAATATGCCTTTAGTTTTTAAAAACATTTTATACATTTAAACTAGAGAACTGAATCATAAAATTAAATTTCATTTTTGATTTTTATCAAAATAAGAGCAATCTACCAAATTAATATAAAAATTATAGCACTTTATTTTTAAATATAATTTAAATACATTGTTAAAATGATTTCACTCCCTTTAAATGAAAAATGTGAGCAAAAATCATATGCAAAATGGAAATAATTATTTAAGATTAATTTACATAATCGATAAATATCCATTGGATGCAACTGGTTTGTCAGAGTTTGGGGTTGGAATAAAGATCCTGAAAATAAGAAGGAATTGATGAGGAAGAACCTACCATGGAGACAAAACTTACCAACTTTAGGCAGCGAAATATTAAAGGCAAATATTAAGTATGTTTGATCCATGTCACACAAGACTTCCCGGAGACGCTTTGTTAACATCTCCCACCTGATTCAAACAAACACAGATAACAGGACATGCACAAGATATCAACTCTTTGTAAATTCTCCAAAAATTAAGGTCAGAAAACTTTCGGATATTTAAAAATTTAGATTTTTGAGAATGTGCTAACTTCAGGTATAAGGAAGATATGCTCCGCCAATGGCATAATAAAAATTATAGAATTTCTTTTAAGCTATAAATCAAAATTGTGTCCAATACAGTAATTTTTAAGTTTTTGTTTATTAGCCTTTAAATGACTGTTTATGAAAAAAATACAAAAAAGATTTAAATGGTAGACATATAGAAACTGATGATGAATATTGAGTATTAACATAATTGTAAAAAAAGTAACTTACAAACATGGCTATATTATAAAGCTAATGGAGCTTTTAGTTTTATCTTATTCTGCAAACTTTAAACCTTAATTTTACGAGTTATCAGCCATTCAACACTAGTTTACAATTTCTCCAAAATAATGAAAGCCAATTGGTAGAGCATAGATCTGCCTAATTTAATATTAATACATAGTAAATCAACTCAATACTAAGCTTCATTTAAATAAAGATGCATTGAATGCCTAGTATTACATTACTCACAAAGATCCTTTAAAAACAAAAATAATTTTTATGCAACTCAACTATTAATTTCAAATTAAGGAACAATTTACATATCTGAATGAACTATAAATTAAAATTCTATAATTAATATGCCATACTGTAATTTTTATGCTATAAAACTATATGAAAAATAGTAACAAAAGATTTAAACAAATTTTCAAAATGTTTCTTGTATTATTTGAGTTTCATTATCAATATAGGTATATGTTTCTGATTGAAAATAACTTTTGAAGAAAATATTAAAAAAATGCCTAAAAAATTAAAAAATTTGGCAGAAAAAATCATTTTTAAATATCAATGATCAGTCACATAACTAAAGCAAAACACTACAACTATATTCAGGAATTCAATGCATTTTATATATATATAAAAATAAAGATATTTAAAAAATGTCATACCTAAAGTTAGTCACATATAAATTTAATCCTAATATTTTCATAAGAATTGCCTTTAATATAATACAGGGACAGTTAAAACATTGGTTGATGTTGAAATATTTTCAGTTTTTTAAAATAAAATTTTTTTTTATCTTTCAAGACAATTTTATTATAGTAGATCATTATTCAATGATATAAAGTATATGTTAGATATAATATTTATATGTATATATAAATGAAGCAACATGTGGAAAAGAATAATCTTAAGTTACAATAACTGGATCAGTTATTTTATTTTTTATGAAACTTTAGGAATGCATTTTATCTATTCCATACGTAACTTTTACAAATGAATTTTAATACAAATTTATATCTATTTATCAGAATATGAAAATCTTTCCACTTCACAAATTATGTTTATTTTAATAAACTGCAAACATATGATCTTAGGCAAACAATTACATTTGATATTAACCTAAAATAGAAAATTAAATTGAGTTGGCAAATGAAAAATTTTATATATAAAAACAGCAAATTTAAAATAAAATATTTCAGTTAAGTAAGTTTAATTCAAAATAAAAATATAACCGATTTTAAAATATGAATATAATATATAATTAAGTTTATGTTTTCAATTATACCTAAAATTTCTTAAAAGATGACACGGTAGTAAACAATCATCGCAAACTAACTCATTTTCAGCAGTCATGAAGGCCTAGAAAATAGAAAAGCACTGTAGGGAAAAAGCAGGTTTCGCAAAGATTATCCGTAAAACTCCACCCAAAAACTAAAGTTGGACATTTTTTTCTCAACAAAACCAAAATGTGTATAAGTAAAAAAAAACTTTCACCCTTTCATTTAATAAATATTATTTGAAAAAGAAAAAAAGATATCCAAGAATGTTTTAAGGTGGTATTTGCATTGTATCTTACATAGGATAAAGAAAAAATTTTTTTAGGAAGCTAAAATAAAGCAGCAGGGGAAGAAAGAACTCTTATGAAGTAAAAATATAATAAAAGTTTAAAAAAGAAATCACACTTCTGTAAAAAAGCTTAATTTATAACAATGCATTCTAGATTTCAATTCAAAGAGTATATATTACTAATCCATGAAAGTAATAGATCAAATGTTTTTACTTATCAACATCTATTTTACATTAAGACATTTACAGCAATATTTGGAATACACTTCCCTTCAATTAGCATATTTTACATTTCCAAATATTTAAAAACTCCTTAAAGTAAATTTATTAAAAATAAAAGTGTACTTTAAATTCTATTTTATTCAAAATAAATATTTTTTCAACATGTTTTTATATGTTTTATTAATCTCAATTTAAATACACTCAAAATGCTTTACTACAATGAAGTATATATATATATATATATATTCAGAGAAAAGAAAATCTCAAATTTATAAAATTAATAGAAAAAATATCTTTTATCATGCATTTGTAACAATTTAAAAAAAAAAAAATTCTTTACACCCAACTTCTACTTTATATCCTGATAACTGGCCAAAAATTTATGTAAAGGTTTTGTTAAAATGTAAGGAACATGAAAACATCTTTTTAATATTGTAAATTTTAAACAAATTTCAATTTTTTTAGATATTAAGATATTTCTAATAATTTTTTTTTTCTACAAAAAAGTATTTTAGCTCTCAAATGCTTGAAATTTTGAAAGAAATCTTAATTAATCAAACAAGTGAAGATATTTAAATATATAGGTAAAGAAAAAAAAGAACAAGTAGTTTCAAATTCAATATTTTGCATTGCCTTTAACTGCAACCTCTTAAAAAAAATTCCATGTCATTTAAAAAATATTTAATGCATTCCAAATTTTTAAAAAACAAGAGCAGTAAATTTCAAAAATTCAAAATGTATTTAAATGTAGAGTTATATAGAGATAGACTTAATTCCTTCACAAATACATACCATTCATTAAATTATGAGAATGGGAAAAAATATCAATCCTATATATTCATAGCCGGAAGAAAACATTTTCTAAATTTTTACATGATTAATAATTCAAAAACATTCTACACAGAATTTAAAGCCTTGTATAATTTTTTTACAACTAGTTCTTTATAAAGTAATTGGTAATAAAATTTTTGAGTTTATTTTCTCCAAATGCATGATACATAATCAACTGAATCAAGATGTTAGTTTAAAAAATTTACAAAATGTCTGAATAAGAAAAAGGAAAGTTCATTGAATAAGCAAGAGAAAAAAAGAAAACAAAAATGTTAACGAAAATAAAAGAAATGGCAATCAAAATAACAATGTGAAGCATTAAGAGAGAAATCACAAACACATCTATTGAGTTACAAAACAAGATAGAATCCCAAGTCATCACAATTTTCAAAAAGATTTATCTTAAAAATTACTTTAAAGATACATTCTGTCAACCACAAAAGTTGATGCAATTCTATCATAATGTTACATGAATCAAACTACATCATTGGTGAAATATTACACAGGTGATATTTTCGTGTTCAGGCAAAAATAGGCAAATGGGATTTTAGGCATTTATCTATTTACATGATTAGTAAATAGAAAGTTTTCACTAACCATAAATTTAAAAATCAAAAGGAAGCAAAAACTACAACTTGTGGGAAAGGGAGAATAATTTTGTATGCCTGATTTAATGTTTAAGTAAACCAATTCTTGTTTGTGGATGTTAATGAAGTAAAAAAAAAAATGGAATATTACAAATGTGCTGTCATTAATTTAAATAAAAAAAATTCTATGATGCCAATCATAAAAAGAACATGCAGATTTTTACAAATGATAAAACATTTAATTCAGTACAAAAAATTTCAATATTAAAAAAACAAAAACAATATTAATTTTATGCAAAATGATACTTTCTCTAATACCCAATAAAATTTTTTTAAAAAAAACATGATTTTGTTACCATTCCTTTATACTTGTTTTAAATGGCACGTATTATTTTTGCATGAAACCTTAGATCAATGCTTAAAAATCAGATGAAAAACATTATAATGCTGCTGTGTATAATTTACACTTAATTTTATGTAATTATTAAATCTATGTACTTCTGAAATTTTTTAGAGAAATCTGGAACAATATATCTAGTTACATTTATCCAACAAATGTGATAGATTTCAGAATACAAAGATGTTTATATAAGTGGTATTATATATTCCCAACTTATGTATATATATTGAGTGTTTTTCAACCAACAATAATTTTTAATAACTTCAAAATATATTTGACAAGATATATTTACAACACATCAAAAAGCAACAATATTAAATTAAATAAAAATAAGTATTTGACAATTTAACATTTTTAAGAAAACATAACATTTTCTCTAATTTTAAAATTTAAAAAAAAAATCTTTTAGACTGATATTACAAAACATGATATAAGTAAAATAAATAGGCACTAAACCTTAATAGGAATTATAGTACAACTTCATTTAAGTTATGTAATTTAACTAACATATCAAGAACTTAAATTTCTTTTAATAATCAAATTTTGAAATGCAGTTCAACTTATAGATAACCTTTCCACATATAAAAGAATAAAAAAATTAAATTATCTTTACTTACTTTAAGCATCTCCAAATGCCAACAGTTGGCTGTCTTGCAACTACTTCAGATGATATCACAGGGGAAAATCGTTCATAGGTAGCACAATTGCAGAATTCAAACCGAGGTAAAGAAGACACTGGAGCCTGGCGACTAGAAATATTACTATACGCAACAAAAGTAGCAACTGATGACTGTAACCTAGTCTTCACAACTTCTAAAGGACATGTAGCAATTGCACCAGCGGTTCCACCAAGGCTGGAAAATTCATGTTCAATTTAAAATGACTTAATACAATCAAGTACAGAAAATTTTAGTTTGGTAATTTTTAAAATTGTGTATTTAAAAAAAAGGGGACAAAAATGCATGCAAATGAAAATAAAATATAAATGACAGAAAATAAATAAGGATAATGAAAACTTAGAAATCATGCTCGTCTCTTAAAGATAAATACATATAACAGACTTTGTAAACTAAAGACATTTCACCATTTTCTAGAATATTAGTCTTTGTTGCTCGACACACACACACATCCCAATTAAACACCTTTAGTCAAGTCTAATTATTCTGTGAACTGAATACATACATCAATGGCATATACAGCATGTTACCTACAAATATGAATGATAGGTATAAAAGGGATCCCCTATCATGACATGCCTTATCCTATAAGACATGCTTTGATTAAATGGGCTCAAGTGTACTATAGGGGGGGAGGCACTTCAGATTTGACGATTTTTATCAAAATGTCATGGTGAGATATCGAATTCATTCTAAAATAAATAGTAAATAATTCCGAAAAAAGTACCTTGACGACCACTATTAGTCGCCAAAAAAAAGGACTGCACCAAGTAGCTCTCCTATACTACACTTTAACCAATTAAATGTTTACCAAAAGAATATTTCCAATTAAAAAAAATTGACTGAAATCCTGTTTTTAAACTACATGTTTAACAGTTCATTTTTAAATCTAGAAAACAACTAACACGTGTACAAGTAACAGTAGGGTAACTACATTACATTGAAGTATTGCATGAACTAATTTTTAAAAGAATATCTCTTCTTTTTAAGCAAAAGAAATATTACTGTCACTATTGTAAATATATTTATTGAATAGAAAACATACTGAATCCATCAAAATAAACAACTATAGGTAAGGCATAGTACTACACATTTTATTCCATTTTATACATCAACTCATCAGAATATTTTATATAATCACTCATAAACAAAAACTTATAAAAAAAAGTCAAACTTATGAATGCTTGGACAGCACCTAAACAGTTACTTGAAAACCGATTTCAGAAATCTTTGAAATAAAACTACAAAAATTAAAGTTAATTAGTTCGTCCTACACATGTAACGTAATAAGAGATCAAAAGAATATCATATACATACTAGGTACACAATTTTTGGTACTTACGTATTAGCGTCATCGCAGCAAAATTGGCGCCACGCGAATCTATCTTCATATCAAAACAACAAATATTCTTTAAGTGTTTTATATGAAAAAATACCAATCACTCAGATTTTGTGGGGAAATGGCGCGATTCGCGTGGTGCCAATTTAGCTGCGGTAACTCAATACCCATACGCAAGAACCCATTTTTTTATTAAAAAGAGTAAATGTTACAAAACACTTTCATAAGAATAGAAACTGAACAGTATAATCTGATTGACTCAACTAGAATTTGACAAAGAAGTTCAAAAATTTATTCTGAACCAATAATTTATGAAGTCAATTTTTACTGTAGAACAAGTTTCGAGAAAAAAGTTAAAACTACTAATTAAATAAGTATACATTATGTCTCCTAATAGCAAAATATTAATTTTTTTTTAGTGAACTTAACTAGCTGTAACATTTCATAGAAGAATCTTCTAGAATATAATTGAAATAAGTTGTTAAAGGTTACGCCATTTAGTTAAAAGTTTCCAAAATGTTTATTTAATGAAAAGATCACAAATAAATATTATAATGTAACTAGAATTCATCAAAATCTAAGACACACTTGATTGGATTATATAAATATTTACAGAAAGTGATTTTGTTGCTGCTTTTAACAGCGAGAATCGAAAATCTATTTAGTCTTATATTTGCAATGATTGAAAATTTTTGTACTGCGAAAGGAAATCGATAAGTTTAGAACAAAATGTCAATAATGAAACGTACATCTAATACGTTTTCATATCAATTTTGAACTAATTGTTTTTATACCTATTTTTTTTAACTAAAGGCAAAAAACAGTGAAAACAAACGAATAAACAGTTACGATCCCTTACCCTCCAGCTAAAAGATGAACTACAGTATGATACTGCGACATGCCATCAAATGTGAAACCCTTTATTATAAAATAATCGTAATGGACAAATTCGAATTAAGAGTGAAACACGTTAGAAAGCGTTCGAAATTTGTTAAAACTGATTACACACGGTTACTCTCGAGTGAAACGTAACACATTGCAGGAAGGGTTGCAAAGATTAGAAACTTCAGAAGTCGCCAAGGAGATAAGAACTGTCGCCTATATCGCCAAAATATATTTGTTCATTTTCCGCGTTTGTTAGGAAAACCTGCATAATGTTAAACTCCCCTAGACATAAAAATTTCAAAAAGAAGGGGGGGGGGGGATTATTTTTAATATGGCATTCAACATTAGTTACGTTTTTTTTAACACCCAGATAAATTTATAAACTATTTTTAAAACAAATTGGTATTATACAATGTGTCATCCATTGACACATTAAAATGTTTTAATATATTCATCACTCAAAATTTTTCTGAAATTTTGTGTTAAAAGATATAATATATTAAAACTGATTCATTTCTTTTAATTGTTTTGAATGGAATTTAATGATAACTTATAAGGATAATTATAAGCTTACACTTTTTATTACCTGCATTTGATATATAGATTGTTTTCGTACAAAAATAAGAATGATTATGATCCTTATACTATTAGTATTTAATTTTATTGAATACACACGATAAACATTATTAAGTTTTTCTTAACATATTCCATCGTGAAAAATATATCTATTTCAATGCGCATTCATATCCTGTTCACAAAATAAAAAATCTTCAGAATCCTCATTCCAATGACATTTGTCCGTAAAATTGATTATACCGAAAGAAATGTTCCGATACAACGTCGCCCGCTAAAAGTATTGCGCAATTTTTTTTAAAAAATGAATGTTCGCCAAGTGTAAATACGTTGCCTTCCCTTGCAACCCAGCCTTCAGACAACACGGCGAGGTCCGATCATGCCTTCCGCACGTGAACATCGAGCTATTATTGGCTCAGACAGGGCACGTGACTAGACATCCCGCCATACGATGTTTGGAAATTTTTCTTTACGGTCGAATAGTTTGCGACTGCGCGAGAAGCTCCATGTGTTTGTGTGTATATCGTCACGTAATTCATTTTTTGTGGAAGAATGTACAAAAATGTCCTGCAGATTTAGCAGGGGGGAGGGACTGTTCTGAATGACCTTGAGGCTGAGGGGTGCTCCTTTTATTTTGGTTGACACAGGAAGTATTCGTTTTGATTCTGATAAATAACTGTTTGTTTGGCTAGCAGGGGGGAACGCTCTTGTAAATATTTCCTTTTTTCATTGTATTGCATTTGGATCTGTGATGTATTTCTGTGTTTGAAAACGAATTTCACAAAATTGTCGTGAGACATGTGTTTAAAAATTATTAGCGTGATGAATATTAAGTACAAAGAAATCAGTTTTTAATGGGAAACATTAAATTTTTACGAATCTTGGGTGTTTTCGTCTTTAATATTGCTATATTTTATGTTATTACATCTGTTTTATTTACACATATAATTCTATTGCTAACTTTCTAAAAATCTGTCGTACATTAATAATTTCGGTAAAACCATAACAGATGAGACATTTAATATGATTTTGTTTTAAGCATTTTGAATTTAACAGTGAAATAAAGAAAATACTGATTGCAAATAGACTGTAGACCGAATGTTATTAAGTTGTACATTTCTTGTGAAGCATTCTAATGTCTACTAGAACCTACTGCCTGAATTAAAGTTTTCATCAGATAATGTCTTTTTTTTTTTCTAACAACTATTTTCTACTGATGTCTATTTCATTATTATGAAATAAAAAAAGTCCAATAAAAATGGAGTACATTAATAAATCCCTTTCAGATTACAATATAACACATACAATAAATGCAGCGATGTACCTTAATTTCATTTTAATATTCATTTCCACTCTAAATCATTCCAGAATTTAACTGGGTAAAAGAAATTAATTATAAAAATTGTTTTCAAATGAGGTTGAAGCAATTTTTTTGGAAATATATATTATTGAATCATTTGAAATTGAATTGAATAGTTAAAAATAATTTTCACTAGATAAACGAAGGGGGAAGAGAGGGGGAGTATTCTTATTGTTCGACTGAAAACTAGACGACGGACCTCGTAATTTTGAACCTCATTCAGCTGATGATAACGACAAATCAACTGACACCCACACTCTTCAGATTTCTACAAAACTCAAACGCAAGGATTTTGAGCCTTAATGGTGTCGGAGATTGAACCCGTGACCTATGGATTCGTAAGCACGTAACATACCACTAG
>BMAV01009776.1:263960-284640 GCA_019973955.1 Trichonephila inaurata madagascariensis
CCTCCACCCTGGACAGTATTTTACCAATGCAAATCCTGACTAGTTCATTTCATCATTTCACTGAAACAGTTCAGGGATTTGATAAAATCACTTACTTTCATCAGAGAAATGACCTTGAAGAGACGTTACTTGAATATCTCCCGTCAATTGATCATATCCCTTAGGGATTTAATGAAATTCCTAATTTCGTTAGTTCCCTGCAACTTATATTCTGGCTTGATTGACAAACCGCTAAGTATTCAAAAAAGTATTCATTCAAAGAAAAATATTGATCATATTGTACATGAAATAAAGGAGCCGGTTACACGTATGATGGAATTGGACATCAGTATCTTTAAGTGGCTTCGAAATTAGAAGTAAAAGACCTCTATATGTTACGGCGTTTGAGCATGATTTAAAATTATGATGACCGATGACAATGACCCTCTTGCAACTTACTTTTGATGCGACGTTATTTTAAATCAATATATTTGGTCAAACCAGTTAACCTTGGAGATCGGTTAATAAAATGCCTCTGATTTCCTTCTTGAATCGAAGTGCTCGAACACATTTCCAATCAAGAATGTTTAATAAACAGAAAAATGGGAACCGATTGACAAATCAATAATTAGTTTTGTTTTTGCCTCTTTTCTTTTGAAAAATAAAATTTATATTATTAAAACAATTCTTAATCCAAGGCAATATCAAATATCACAAAGAGAATTTTAGTCTCAAGGAGTCTACATACATATGTGACCGCTAAAGGACAGAAATCAGTTAATCTGCACATTAACCAGGGTGATCCGTTAAACTGCGGAAAATTGTTTCGTTGTTGTTGTTGTTACTAATACCACCTGATCGGCAAAGGCCAGATCAAGGCACACGAAATTCATCATGGTAAAGGGCTAAATGACGCCTGTCGTTAGCCGTAGTTTTGAGCACCATGCAGGTGACAGTACGATTTGGCTCAGTTCAACCCGAATTTAGACGGGAAACACTCTGGGGGTGGTCAGAGGCCTCCCACCTCTCTTCCCCTTCCACCAACCACATGAGAGGACTTGCGGCTCGACGGCTATTTAGAGTACCCCCATGCCGCAAAGGCAATATACATTTACAAAGTTTCGTTTCTCAAATTATCAAAATAATCTACACATCACTCACAAAACACTCGTCAATCTACGAATTACATACTGGGCACTCGTTAAAGTGAAAAATAATATATTTGGTGGAACAACAGAAACGTTTCTAGATGCTTAAATTAAAAGTTGTTGATTTTTTGATATCTAAAGAATCAAGTTTATAAATTCAACACATTAGTTGATAGAATCGGTCATCAATCAATTGAAAAACTGTAACACAAAGAATCAAATGGTTTAACATATTATTACAATTTAAGAAATGAATCTGCAAATCATAGTATAAAATTATGCTTACTTATTAGCGCACCTATACCAAAAAATGCTGGTTGTTGTAATTAAATTTATTATCCTCCATTGGTCGCACATCTGGTATTGTGGTTAGTGACGCTGACTACTGTGCTGCAGGGGCCTAGGTTCGAATCCCGGAGAAGGCATGGATGTTTGTAAATGTATAGTTTCTTTGCGGCATGGGGATACTCGAAATAGCCGTTGACCCGCAAGTCCTTTCGTGAGGTTGGTGAAAGGGGACGAGAGGTAGAACGCCCCTGACAACCTCCAGGGTGTTCTCCCTCCCTTGGGGTGGAACCGAGTGAAATCGTACTGTCACCTGTGTAAGGTGCTAAAAGCTACGGATAACGACAGGCGTAAAAATTTAGCCCTTCTCCACGATGAATTTCGCTGGCCTTGATCTGATGTTACTGTCCATCAGGTGGCATAACAACAACAAATTTATTATACATTAATTCAAGGAGTCTTTTATGGGTTACATATTTACTGTCTCTCTCTCTCTGCCATTCTGTTTCTAATTGTTTGGGATAAATTATATTGGGGGATGTGAGTCAGCGTTTTCAATCAAAATTCCTAGTTACAGAAACAAACTTTTGAACTTGAAGGATACGAAAACCACATACTAATGTGTAATTACCTATTTAAAATATAGAAAACTCTTTGATTCCGCATTTTAACGGAGCAAATCAGTTAATCTGCACACATTAACGGTAATATATGCGCTCTGAGTTGGTCATTGGAAACATGTTTACGGCAGAAGCACTACTTGGGTGCAACCGTCGAAATATTCAACAAAAGAGAGAGAAAAAAAAAGCCCAAACTCGCTCTATGGGGGCAGAAGAGGGAATACGTGAGTGAATTTTAACGTCGAGTGGTTCAGCTACTCCAGGGCTTTTGGGTCAGATGAGGGAAAGATGAGTCAAGGTCACAGAAAGGAAAAAGGGTCGTTGCGAACGTTCAGGTGAATGATTTCGGTATCAGACGCATCATCCAAGAGAAAGAAAAAAAAGAGAACAACACACAAACAGCTACTCGTAATCACTTTCTCCTTGAAGTATAAAATAATAGCGATTAGAGGCGCTTCCACCGAGTAGCAGTGGTGCCGAATCATTGTCTTGTAATCGTTGATTGCGGAAACTGTTTGAAACAAAGGAACCACAGAACATCGATTTTATTTATGTACAGTCACGGACACTGTTTTTAAATTATTTCGAGAATACCCCGGATTTAATCAAATTAAAATGGTAGCAATGCGCATTATAATGAAACATTTTAGTATTTTATTTACAGTTGTGTGTCGGATATAATAGAAACTACCAAGATTTCCATGGGACATAATATTTTAATTGACGCATAGCGTTATTGCACAAAAGTGTTCGTATTCCTAATTCCTGGTCGCTTAGTTAAATTAAATCAGATTTACGAAGTTTTTCTCATATTTAATAATTTTAGACCTTTTTCCTTTAATTTCAGGGCACTTCAACGATTGAAAAACAAAAAATGACATTTTAGCAAATTTTAGGATTTTAAAAAATTCTTCGAAATCACACGTTTTTAAATGAGCATAAGACTAAGTTATTATTCACAATTTTTACTATTAGTCCACATTCGAAAGTCATATATTTAAGGAAATTGCTTGAAAATTATGTAGTGTGTGTGTGGGGGGGAGGGTATCAATTTTAATTCAGAATAACGTAGTCGTACGAAATGAACGAGAGTTATATTAAGGCTGTCTTCGTTATAAGTACGAGAACTAAACGCGAAGCACATTTTCAGACAGAAAAATGCCTCAATTTCTATGGAAATTTGTAGAATTATAGCTCGTATATCTGTTAACAATATAGTGTTTTTAAAAATTTCAAAATATTCCATGAATACTTTCTTTTTCATTTTAATATGGGAAGGCATAGCCCATTTAACATTACAGTATAGGAGAAAAAACGCGAAACACATTTTATACCAGAAAAAATGAATTAACTCTGTTAAAAAAGGGAAGTATGATAAAAAATGCTGCTTTCTAAAGGATAGTGAAGCCAGAATATCATATTAATTTTTCATTTCTTTTATATCTGAAAAAATGTTCCAAATTCGGGTCGTATTCTTTAACATTAACCGAAAACAGCCTTAACGTCTCATGTAAAGCAACACTTGACCTTGAGTGATATGCTACAGCGGCCATTTTTAAGAAATTTCTTACTATACTAATGTCTTTTTTTTTAATGTTTTTAATGATTTGACATACGACGATATAATTATAATTAAAGTATATTTTTTTAAAGAACATTCACACACACATAAGATATTTGTCAGTTATTTTAAAGAGGTTTTGATAAATTTTCAAATTCAAAAACGAAATCTACAGCTTTTTTATCAACCTGCTTGAACAATCAGAAAAATAAATGCTTATTGCAGGATTTCATAATCGTTGTTATTGTTTTAAGAAGGATGCACATTCCGTTTTCAATATTATTTAATGAGAAAAGTTTTCCTCTTTTCCCCACACAAAAACCGGTTACCTGCAGGAAAGATTTTAGCTTGCTGCTTATTTAAATCGAAACTTTTTTCTTCCTTTTCCTCAAAAAATGCTGCACACAAAAGAGTTCCACAATAATATGAACTTTTGAGAGGAGTTAAAATTGCATATTCTCTAAAGATATCGTGACGATTCCTCTAAAAATAGAATCACGGAAATAATTTCTACCTTTGTAAATATACACAATATTATATTATAAATAAATTTAAAGAAATTCTTTTTTTTTACACAATCTTTAAAACAGTTTCCAAACTGAAAATTCTTGAAATTAGAAGCAACACGTGACCTATCAGCCTGAAAAATCACTTTTCTGGTACAGATAGCATCCCACAGTTCACATCCATACTTGCACTCCTAAATATTGCGGGGTCTTTTCATCTGACATCGCTCCGTCAACCGATGGCCGTGAGAAACCCAAAGGCTGGAGCCGGAACTCCGCTTGTAATTCGAGATGTCAGAAACGAACCACCCCACCCTAACAAGAGTGGCAGGACAGTCCGTTAGAAAGCACCAAGAAGGTCGGCTGTTTTTACCTCCTCCCTCACAAAAATATCATATTATGAAGAATTGAAATACATAGTATGAATAACTTATATTTAATGTAAATACTGAATACTGTAAAATTATAATCGCTATAAAGTAAAAAAATAAATTGTTTGATAATAATTCGCTCGCTCTCGGTACCATTAATTTTTCCAAACATCCCACAGCGACGGACTTTGTAATTTATAACCAAGATACACACATCTGACTATCCATATTTCAACACCTTCCTTATATGGGGACTTTGAATCTCATAGATTTAACGTGCATTACCCCGTCGACTCGATGATAAAAATGAAAAAACTCAACTACGTTAAACCTTTAAACCAGGGCCGGATCTAGCAGTTTTGCAGCTCCGGACAAAAATGGAAAATGAAGCCCCACTGTAAAAGAAAAAAAAAAAATTATAATTAAAAAAGATAAATTGTTCACATAGATACACATCTAAAAAACTTTAATAATTCTTGCGAACAAAAACGCAGCATAGTAATACATATATGTGGGAATCCAACGGAAATCTTCCAAATGGTCGGATGCTTCAGATAGCGGGTTTTTTATTGGCTTGGTGTCTAGGGGTTTTTAGGGTGTATTAGTTCATTTTGAAATAAAATAGACAAAACATAGTTTAAGAAAGAAACTGGTTGAAAACTAAATAATTTATTATGAATTATAGGGGAGTATTTACATGGGGAATATTTCAAAAGAATAGGAAAGTTAGATCACATTACTTTAAGGAAGGCAATTGAGATTAAATAGAACTCATTATGGTGCTATTAAGACTTACCGCTTGGCGCGGACGAACGGCGCTGATGCGCGAAATACGACGTTTCCCTGACGGGTGTTAGTGGGCCTCTGCCGAAAAAGGTTGATGTCGGCGTTTTAAAAGGGACGCTAGATGGCGTTGATGTGGAATACTGTTTTGATTAGAATTGCCGACCTCTAGAAAGGGATATGATCTAACATTTTACAAATGGGATATCCTACATGTATAATATTATTTTAAGTCAAATAGAAATAATTCGAAATTAAGAACAGGATTTCCTGTTAATAATTCAAACTAATAAAATGTAAGAAAGAATCGCCCATATTTCAGCATGCCAATTTCTTCTAAAAACAATCTACTGATGGCGGGGATCACAAACGTTTATTTTAATTTATAGTACATCTCCTGTGACTCTCTATCTACAAAAAAAAACTCTTATTGCTCCTGTTCTATTTTGGATAGCAGACACCGGACATCGTATGGGTAAAAGGTATGTCTGTAGTGACTCCATGGGGGGGAGAAAGTTACTAGTGAAAGATATGTATAAACTTATCAAATTTCACCATTGAACATATAATCCCGCCGCGACTCTTTAAGTTTCAATATAAAAGAAAACTGACATTAAACATACAGAGTATAAAATAAAGGAAGTAAGATACAATACATGAAATACCAAATTTACATCCAACAGTATTTCAAAAAATATACCAAATTTTTTTTGCAACAAAAAAACTCATTTTTTTTTTCAAATTCAATCCAAATGCCACCCTTGGAATTTGCCTCCCCGAGCAGGGGTCCGGTTTGTCCGGCCCTAGAGCCGCCTGCTTTAAACTACTATAAATCTCTATGAACTGTTAATTCTATAAACTTTTATTCTAAGGATAAAAACGGTATTAAATGTGATGTAACTGGAAAATAAGCCCATAAAACCTCTCTGGATATTGTTAATATAAGCCAAGCGTTAAAAATAAAATACAATTCAAATTATCAGACGAATGCTTTAAAAAATGGACAGTAAAATAAACACACGTGTGTGTGATAACGCTTTACAAATAGCATTCCATAGAAAGATAATAGACAAATATGAACGGAATAAATATGTGGCAAATATGTAGGTTGTATGATAGGAAATGTGTGTGTGTATCTAGAATACAGTCTTAAAAGATTAGATATCCCTTGATAACCGCCACGATTGGATCTTAACAATGGTAGCCAATTTCGTTCCTACCGCCCACTAGTGAGGAGTTCGAACCTTCATGGCGGGTGGTAAAGGTTTGTGTTCTCCAATACTGAAATACTTTTTTTATTTTGAAGAAAAAAAAAAATAATATAATCAACTTCTTAAAAACTTTAAAATTGAGAGAGAAATTTTTATAATATACTGCATTAAAATTTATTGTAGCATTGTTTAAAAATATTTTCATTGGATTTTCATAAAATTCTTTAGTGTTTATATTCGTCCATCCGGTATCGTGGTTAGCGACGCTGACTGCTGTGCCGTAGGTCCTGGGTTCGAGTGCCGGAGAAGGCACGTATGTTTGTAAATGTATATTGCCTTTGCTGCATGGTGTACTCTAAATAGCTTTCGAGCCACAAGTCCTCTTGTGAGGTTAATGGAAGGGGAAGAGAGGTGAGAGGCTCCTGTCCACCTCAGGATGTTCTCCCTAAAAGTTGGGGTGGAGCCGAGCTAAATCGTACTGTCACCTGTGTGGTGCTCAAGGCTACGACCAACGTTGTTTATATTTTAACTCCACAGTCATAAATTAAAGTAATGTAATCCTACTACATATACAGCTATCGAAGAGATTTTTTGTGGACCGCGGACAGGGACGTCTTAAGACTTCTTGAGGCTCTGGGCCTCTACGCAAATGTAAGCCCTACCTGTGACTCTTAAAAGTAGACAGTATATAGCATACGTTGTTAAATACTCGTATAGACAATAACCCGAAACAAATAAATGTGCATGACGTACAATCTCACAAACCGGCTCGACTAATTGCCTCCTTTTGACTGAATGAGCAATTATGGTGCAAGGTGGTTGGCCTAAGCCTATACGTGGACGATGATCTTCATATGTAGCCAGTTGACCTAGCGTCCAAAATGTCCAGTTTTTCGGAGAATACATGCGGAAAAAACATTTGACCGTTGAAATTATTCGAATCATGAGTTTATTAAAGCTGAATCGAAAACCAGACGAGGCCCCTATTGTGGACGAGAAGCTGGACCCAGGCCAGTGACGGTTTATCCACTGGGCGCCCAGGGGCTCGAGGCCTGGAGGAGCCTGAAGGGGCCCCGATAAACTGTACTTAACTAGATTTTCTAGTTATAAATTTCGATCCTTCAGTGCCAAGGGGGCCCTTAGATCTTTTGCGCTCAGGGCCCGAAATGAGCTTAAACCGGCACTGGCACAGGCCCAGTTGTCCCCATGACGTTCCTGGAAACAAAGACAGTCAGAAAACATAACAGATAAAGAAAACAGATAAACAAAATATTTACTCTATTTGGGGCAACTTATATTTGTAAGCAAAGTTTTTTTTTTTTTTCTTGTATGAAGATCCACAAGAGTAAATAGAGATGGAAGATGGCTGACATTAACTTGCAGCCTGTGATAAGGGAATTTCAACAAGCAATCACACTGCTGATTCAAAATAATTGCAGAAAATTGTGATAGGGTACATTTGTCTCATTAAAATGATTCTAACATTAAATGAGCTAGCAGCTATACATGAAATGAAATTAGAGCAGAAAATAAATTGAATAAAGCTACCACATTGTTTTATTTAACTTAAATTTATTGATTTCTGTGCGGTACAATTTATACCTTTTCTGAGATGCAAAGTTAGCTAATGAATGCAATCTTTTTAAAAGGGTGCGGCCCTCTGGTATACACCGCCTCCATAATATGGCCCTCGAGCCAAAAAAAAGTTGACCACACCTGTACTGCGTAGTTGCGGGCTAGATAAATCATCATTACGAAACTGAGACTATCACAATAGATATAAGAGCTGAGAAATCAGGCGGTACTGCAGTTAGTAGTTACGAAATACTAGTTCACGTTCCATAATTGAAATAAAGTGGCGCTATCACCATCCAGCATTGGATTGTCCATAATCAGTAATTTTTCTCTGATCAGTACACAGATTTGTGAGAGTAGACACGTGTTTGGAGCTTCAAACAAAATATGTTGTTGTTCACTGGCGTAACTAGTTCTGAATGGGCCCAGTATCAAAATTCCTTCGGGGCCCTATTGTAGATATGAAAGCCCTATTAGTGAGACTGTAGTTACACATGTTGGGGCCCCTGTAGCTTGGGGGTCGGCTAGGGGGTAGCTATCATCGATACGGTTGATACGGCGGTAGCTACGCCCCTGTTGTTGTTGCTAATCTCAGATTGTCTAGCATGTGAATCCAAAAATTTCAAGAAAGTCTAAAAACAGATGAGAATCTTGAAGGACGTCATCCTTTTTAAAATCCAAACAAGTTAAGATGTCAAACAAAATACTGTGAGCCCATGTCTAAAAAAACACTCTCGCGGCTACTTGCCAGAATATTTGAAGGCAGGTTTTTTTTTTTTAGAATTTGTTATAAGTAAACAACATCCAATATATGTTAATTGGAGTTCCAGTGGCTGAGTGGTAGTGAATCGTGCTTTCGCACCACAGGTCTGAGGTTTGAACCCCGGACTGGGTAAAGTCGACTCAGCCTTTCATCCCGTCAGTGGGTCGATAAAATGAGTACTAAGATTATTTGGGAACTTAACACTGAGGGTTTTCCCGCCAGACTGACCACCTGGCCAGAACATCCGCTCTTGCACCTCAGGGCCCAAGGTCACGTATACTGAGATGGGCACAGTAGGCCTTGGCCCTCATGTGCTGTTGCGCCACTGAGTTAAGTTATGTTAATTGTGCCATGAAACATGATCCAATGAGGCAATGAAACCAAGTCGATTGCGAGAACATCTTTCAAGAAAGCATCCAAATGGTAAGGATAAGCCCACTGGGAATGTTTTCATGAAATATATAAAAAATTTCAAAATCGTTCAACAATCGTTACTTCATTTAAGAAACAACATGTAGCGAATGAAAATATATTAATTACCGCTTGTTGCATATCACAATTTATTGCAAAAAGGGTGTTCTATTTTAGTCCACACCTTTGGTAAGGAAGAAAAACAAATTGTGTGCCTAATTGCGCCAGAAGCTCATTTTTCTGTATTGGACTTCTTTCCAATAAGATGACAATAAATTCGCCAAGTTAGCGATAAATAAAGATGTGAATAAAATGCGGTAAAAGCTGTAATATTGTATAAACTGCAATAATACCCTCTATAAAACAGCTTATCTCAACAGCAATTCAGTAGAAAAAGCATTCTAGTACAAAAATGTGTCAAAAGAATTAAAATTCGAAATTTTGTTGAAGTAAGTTGGCGAAAAAGTTGGCAATATTTCGGTTTCACCAAATTAATGTGGATAGAAAATTATCGAATTCCTTCACAAAAATTTAGTTACATTCATTGAAGCCGGATCTGCTCTTCTGAATCGAAATGTACGTTATTTTGAGCGGGATTTTAATGTGGATTTTTAGATAGACAAATTAAAACCTTTAGTTGATTTTTTAAATCAAAAAATTCAATTTAACTATGCCAAATGATCCAAATGAAAGCACGACAAAATACGGAATAAGGGTTGGAAGTTTTTTTTTTTAGATATTTAAATAAATATGAATCTCCAAAGTATTTATAACATATTTTAACTTCCATAAAAACCTACTGTTTCCTTCTTTGAATGTGATTACTTCGCAAATATGATTGTATAGTTTGCAACTAATATTACTTTATGTGGTACAGATATAAGAATAAATAACTTTATATGGCATTAACATAATTTTTTTATTCACCGAACTAATCCTCTCTAATCCATTATATAACAAAAATGCAATTATTTATAAATATATATATTGGAAAATTATAGAAGTTTTCACTTCTATCATATATGGGTTCATAAGCACACGCACAATTCTTTTTGATCACGTAATCTCGCTATTCGTTATCTAAAATTTAACGATGTTTTTAAAAAGGCAGACGATTTTCAAATAAACAATTCCATCGTTTGTTTCTCCGTTTTCATTTCGTATTTTCAATTTGTTTCTGTCGAAGCTTCAGAGACTTTTATTTGGCATTTACTTATTTATTTTTTCATTCCTTCATTTATTTATTTTGAATTGTTTGCTTTTGGATTTTTTTCTGTTTTGAAGTAGATCCTTACTATGCTGAAGAGTATGTCTGAAGGGTATAATTTAGGCGGGTTTTTAGATTTTTTTTTTTTTTTTTTTTTTAAGATTTGAAACGAAAGGGAAAAACGTCTCTGATACACAGCGTAGGTAAGCTTTTTTCTTTAATTTTCTAATTCAGAATCTCCTTTTAGTTTTTTTTAAATTAAAACTTTATTTTAATTTAATATTATTAACTTTAAAAAAATTTTTTTTTTCTGTATTTATCATTATTATTTGTTTATTTTCTTTGAAAAATTCTGCTTTGTGTGAACTTTATGAATACCTATCACTACATATTTGCATGTTGTTTGGCGAACGAAGGGCCAAACAACAAAATCGGCTTCGCCTAACACAATCTATTCTACACTTGAACCAAAAGTTGCCTTTGGGCTATATCAAAGTAAAGTGACAAATTAAAGAAAAGGCGGTTAAAATAAAAAGAAAAAAACGTAACTATTCTACGTAATTGCATAAGTTTACCATTGCAGATAACAATAAATAAAGGGTAATGAATACTGACGTTATATATATATGTAGGTTTTTTTGATTAAAACAATACATTACGAGAAGAAATGCATTCGCAATAAATTTTCATATACAACGGGATGATCTATATTTATTATTGTGAAATGATAATTAACAAAAAATTATATTCCTTTGAATAAAATGGTTGCATGAGCTACTAGGACGATATCGTGGATTTGTTACTTATTTAAAGGAAGAATTGCCAAATTTTCTACGTATTTATTGTGTGGTGCACAGTAACATCTTGTAGAAAAAGATCTAAATACAAGTCTCTATTCATCATCAGCTATAATAATTCGAGCCTTAAATAAGATCAAATCCAATTCAAAAAACGATGGATTGTTTCGACAGTTTTACCAGAAGAGTAATAGTGATTTAATTACGAGTACATAAGTTTTGCGCACAGAAGTTCGTAGGTTGTCAAAGGGTACATCTTTGGTTCGTTTTGTAGCATTGTAAGATACGACAAAGTTAATACAATTTTTTAAAAATAATACTACGACCAATCGTGTAAAAATTAAAGAATGATGTTTTATATTTGACAGATATTTTCAAAAGATTTAATTTTGTCAATTCACAGGTATGAAGGGTGGATTCCCTTTTTTTTTCGTGCAACATAACCTTTACAGAATCATACTGTTGCTAAGAGTATATATAAATAAAAATCATAAGAAGATACGTAATAATGTGTAGTTTCATGGAATTTTAGGTAGTAAATATCATGGTAGTTATAGTTTCATGGTAGCATAATATCCCCATAGAATTATTTGTCGTTATCAGACATTTGTCTTCATCTGTTGAAATCTACTTTATTATTGCACAGAAGTATACTTACCGAATAACATGAAACGTGAGAAAACACAGTAACATAATTGTTACACGACACAATAAATTGAAATAATAACAGCCAGCGATATTTTATCATATTTTTTTCCCTAAACGCTTCCGTTTGCGTGATTGCGTTTCGCATGCGTTCTATTTTGACATTAAATACGACAATGACAAATTTTAAAACGGAGGGAGAAATACAGTCAGACCTCTATATAACGAAGTCGTTAAATCCCGGGGAAAAATTCGTTATATGGAAAATTCGTTATATAGAGGTTCATCTTTTAATATACTTTATATAAACCACATAAAACAAATTTTAAATTCATAAACACTATATATATTAAAAAAAAGTAATTATTCACACCTTTTTTAAATTAATATATGTTTATTTTATATATCTTACCCATCAAAAAAGAAAGAAAGAAAGAAAAATTGCAAGGAAAACAAGAAAAAAAGAATATCGAAGAATTCACTGTATTTTCAATACTAAAAAAATAATTTTACAGTAAAATTAATGAATTTAAGAACATTTTATAAATTAAAGCATACACAAGTAATATTAAACATACATTATTTTTTAGAATTAGAAAACGAGGACATGGAACAACTCCACTGAGGGGGAAAGAGGATATCGACGATGTTTCCGGTGAACTGGGCAATGGGGGTTAAAGGTTGCACTTCTTGGAGGGAACATCCAGAACTCTATGGCTCTCGGCGAGTTAGGATCTAATAAAACCAGTTCAAGATTTATGACCATCATAAAATGTGTTAAAGAGAGAATAACTTGAAATTTTTTCAGAAATACTTATAAAAAAAAGGGATATCAAAAATTAGATCACAAAAGAAAAATTTCGTTTTATAGAAGACGCACTTCGCTATAGAGAGGTTATTTTACAAAGAAAATCGTGAAATGTTCAAGGTTCCAGGAAAAAGTTCGCTGCATAGAAAAATTCGCAATATAGAGGTTCGATTGTATTTTCTTTAGTCGTGAAAAGGTTAAGTGCTAATTACATGTATGTCTAAGATATCTTCACTGACTATTGACTGACTGCAGTATTAACATTAAAAACAAAATTTGGTATTTACGTATTAGCGTCACTTCAGCAAACATGGGGCTATGACAGACGTCTTAAGGCATGGGCCAATTGGGCCAGGGCCTCGGTGGGGGCCTTGTTTAGTTCTCGACTCATCCTCAATAAGATCACGATTTGAACAATTTTAATAGTCGAATGTTATTCCGGACATATTCTCTGTAAGACCTGGAATTTCAAACTACAAGTCAACTGGCAACAGTGGTAAGACTGCATTATTAGGTGATGACCATTGTCCATGTCTAGGGATAGGCCTACCACCACAAACCATCATTACTCGTTTAATCGAAATGCGGCAATCGATCGAGACTATTTGTGCCTAGGTTCGTGAGATTGTGAGTCATGCCCTTATTTGTTTTAGATAACCGTTTATACGAGTACTGTCTACTTTAAAGGG
This sequence comes from Trichonephila inaurata madagascariensis, assembly GCA_019973955.1. Taxonomy (NCBI): domain Eukaryota; kingdom Metazoa; phylum Arthropoda; class Arachnida; order Araneae; family Nephilidae; genus Trichonephila; species Trichonephila inaurata. The sequence goes on from BMAV01009776.1 coordinate 277,320, forward strand.
TCACATGTAGGACTTACTTTTGCATAGGAGCACAAAAAGTTGTAAGAGGTCAGCTCCTATCTCGCGAGCACTTAGATGTGTGGGGGGAAGGGAAGAAACATTCGACATGGTTCGACTAATCTATTTATTTCAACACACTAAGAACAGACAACTAATAATATTAAGAAAATGTCTCAAAGAAAACCGTGAAAGTAGAACAACGACAGAAACACGTGAGCGATTAGGCGACTAGCAAACTTGATCCTTCTATTAATTAAGGATCTAACCTATTATCTGATTTAATCTAATCTTAATTCAATCTTAGTGAACAATCGTCACTTTTAAGGTTTATTCTAATAATAATCAAAGCTCTATAATTCTAATATTATACCTTTAGTAGCAATCTCACCTGTCTAGAGTATATCTTCGCTCCTTCTCACTTTCTAGCTAGAAAACCTCGCCTATTTATCGTAAGTCAATTTACATATCACGATTCTCTTCTTCCGAAGGGTTGGTTGTGAATGACACGAATTGATAGCCCAAAGATTTCCCAAGAGGATTAATTAGAAGATCACGTATACATCCCTCACAATGTCTCTGGGCCCAGGGTCTCAAGAAATCTTAAGACGTCCCTGCACCATGATATCAAAACATTAAAAAGGTTTCTACGTGTTTTATATGAAAAAAAGGAAAAAATCAGTCAGAGACATAGGTGAAAAATGCCTCTATTCACGTGGGGCTAATTTGTCTACGGTGACGCTAATACATAAGTGCCCAAAATTTTAATTAATTTTAGGGCTACGTCAGTAAATACACAGAAATTTATTGTTGTAAATAGTTCTGATATTACTGCAGTTATCTTATACGACTGGCAGTGGCATAACGAAGAATATTAGGTCCATTCCTGCAAAGTCAGGTTTTTGTGCCCCAAGCACAAATACGTACTTGGTGTCATTTAGGCTGTTTGGGCCCCCCAGAATCCCTGCCCCCCCTCAGTGCGGAGGTTGTGAGGGTGTACGTAACGCCACTGACTACGGGAATACAATGGGTATTGAATTTGATTTGTACATGTATGCATGGTAAGTGTATTCAGTTATTTATTTTCGTTTTCTTTTTTGGTTCATATTTACATAGTTAATATAATTCAGCTTTTCTTATAAATCGTCTGTTTAATGTAACATAGATAAAACCTATAAAAATAATCTGGTAACTCTAAACTGTTTGCAATAAATTAAAACAACATGTTAAAACAATAAATTGCGGTTTGTGGTTTTAATATAGGTGTAATTTTAAACCTTTTCAGGTTACAGGTTTTGTGGTATATGGAGCAACGAAGGCTATTATCCCCTTGAAAAACATTTTCTGGTGAAGAGAGATGGTTTGAATCTATGTAAGCATGGCGGATAATTCTGTTCGAGGAATGATTAGTTTTTGGCACTTGGCAAATTTCGCCAATTTGGTTTTATTGGCAGCAAAATATAATATGTACATAAAAAAGTGTTAATAAATGTTAGTTCTCATTGGTTTTTTATCCATTTGTGATGTATTATGAAAAAGACGTTACTGATAAGAAAAGACCACGACTTGTTTTAAAATTGTGGTTGTAAAAGGTTACCAGCGGGAACATTCCGTTTGGCGTTGGCTGTATCATTTTTGGAGACTTAATCGATTGTGCCGTCAAAACGGAAAAGTACCCAATTTTTTAATTTCTTCGATAGATTAGAGGGAAAGAAAACAGCAGTGTTGGATACCGACGCAGTTATTTTCGTGAAAACTACAATTACATTCAGTAACAACTTAAAATAACTTTTTAAATCGCTTCATTTACTTTCAATTTACATTTATTGAATACGAAGTAGTGGTATGAGAAACAAGGGAACTTACGTATTAGAGTCACCACTGCAAAATTGGTGCCACTCAAATCACACCTTGATATCGAACTTAGGGAGAATCGAGCTCACTCGAAGGGTTTCTAGCTGCGTACAGACCCTCCGTGAAGTTAGCATCTTGACATCAAAACGACAAAGATTCTAACGGGTTTTACATAAAAAAATCATAATTTTTTTTTAAAAAAAAAAAACTAAAAAACACGCCTTTCTAGTGAATCGAACTAAAAAGTAAAAAAATAATTCTTAATATAAGAATAAAACGATTAACGAGAAAATTAATCTCATTAGGATTTAAGCGTGGGATGCTCTATATATTAATTGTTATAATTTCTTACTAGTTCTATTCCGAAATGCTGAGTGAGTGTGAAAATGAAGTACAAAGCAACCCACGCTTTTACCACAATGACATTAATTTTCTCGTTAATCATTTTATTCTGATATTAAGAATTATTTTTTTACTTCTAGTTCGATTCACTATAAAAGCGTGTTTTTTAGTTGTTTTTTTTTAAACTATAATTTATTTTTCATTTTTTAGTTCGATCTACAATAAAAGCCTGTTCTTTTAGTTTTTAAAACTATCATTTATCCTTTGTTGAATTTATAATTGAGTTTGATATTTGGAGCCGGAATTATGTGGCTGCTGGAATTAGTCTTGCTCTTCGATGGATATTTATTCTCTCCGTTTACTTTGTTCCTTTGTTTAAATGGTCAAAAAGTAGTTGAGGGTAGAAAAAAACACGATTATTCCAACATACTCTTCAATGTAGAGGCTCAATGACCACATGTTGGCAAAGCGTGAAAGTGTGATAAATGGAATACGAGCTCAAAGTCGTCCTCGTCACTTGACCGAGTTCAAAATTACGAGGTCCATCGCCAATAGCCTTTGTGTTGCTTCAGGGTACGACGTTAATAAACAAGTAATTAATCAGTCAAGAGCATTTCTCTCTGATTTTCCTCTTAGAATACTAAAACAAGACTGATTATATAAAAACTATTTTATTGCATGTATACGTAACTATACAGCAGATAACATAAAGTTACCTTCGATAGTTGTTCGAGAATTTAATAAAAAAAAAAAATAGATGCTGTTTTATGATTTTGTGTGTGTGTGTGTGTTCATATATGGCAGGGATGGCGAAACAGTGGCACGAGTACCATTGAAGGCACGCGACACAATATTTTTGGCACGCCAGTGATCAAAATTAATTGCATTTTATTTCAAAATTTCAAAGTTCACTATAAAGTACTACAGACAAACGCGAGTGTTCGGCCACAGGGCGGCGGGGAGCACACTCGTTTGTTATTGTATTGCCTGTTACGTCCTAGACTACAATTGCTTATGTTAAAAAGTCTGCCTACGCATAACACAGCCAATTCCATTGACACAACTGTATTTTAAAGTTTATATGTGTTATATTTACGATTTTTAACTGTTATTTAACATTGCTAGTTCAAAAAAAAAGAAGAAAAAAAAAGAGCAAGATAGTAAGTGTAACAGAGAATTTCAAATTTGGTGGACCGAGAAACATGACATTATTAGTAAAAGAGACAAAGCTGTGTGTGTTTTATGTTCTGGAATAGTGGTATGCAGTACATCGTCTGTGAAACGGTATTTTGAAAGAAATCGCAAGCACCCTCTGTCAAAAAAAGTGAACCACAGCCAAAATAATTAATTGCTTTCAAACCGTTTGTCAGATGACTCTAATTCAGCATGTATTCTACAAAAAGTAACATCTTAAAATCCTAATATAAATTATTTGTCATCCAATCTGCAACAACAGAAGTCATACTAATGTTATTGTACGTTCATTACACGTATAACTAAAACATTTATAACTGTACAGTACAAAAGGTATTTTTTCGTATTAAATAGTTTTGTGTTGTTAGTACTTGGTCTTATTATTTTCCTAATAATTACACGTTAAAATTATTTGACGGCACGTCTATACCTCATTAAACACTTTTTTAGAAAAAATGGCACGTTGATCCATAAAGGTTTGCCACCCCTGATATATGGCATACTCTCCTTTCGATCCCATAATCCTTTGACTAACAGCTAAATCACCGAACGGTTAAGAATGCGTTTTTTGCTTGAGCGCTAGCTCTTAGAATAATCTGAAAACAGTCTATGAAATTTGTAAACAGCTGCTCTTTCCACATGAAAAGCACGTGAACAAGACCGGTAACGTTGTTTCAACAGACGAGGGATATTTTTATCGAAAAGCAATTGTCAATAAAATGTAATAGCGGTATAAATTTAGCTTTAACGTTCCTCCGAAGTGTACCGGCATTTTTCCTCTTACTCATTGTTTTTCATTGTCTTTGTAGTTTCTTATCTCAGACCTGAGCAAATATAATAGCAGAAACGAGTTTCCGGAAATATAGAGTAAATGTAAAATTCAAGAATTTTTTTTTTCCTTCTGAAAAACATCTTAGCTATTTATTAAAAAATGCTGCCATAAATGTTTTAATAGTGCTTCTTCTTTGTAAAAAAAAAATCAAGGGGTACTATAGTTTTGTTTAAATTAAATTTATAGTACGTATATCGGTTATAAGGATCATAAAACCAAACATTCAATGTGTAGAAAACATACCAAATACAGTCTTACACTGGTCGGTAGCCTTTTAAATAGGTGGCGCTGTTTTTAAAAATCAGCCCTCATACCGGTTGCTGATTTTCTAAGCAAAAAGTACCTTTTTCAAATATCGTCAATTACTTCCATTTTCTTTCTGTGATACTGTTGATGAAATTTTTCGGTCATTAAGTACTATACCATCGACCAAATTTGCCAAACAAAAAGACGGTTGCCTAATTCTGCCATCGTTATTAATGTTTTCCAACATGAGCGGAGTTTTGGGGCACGTGAAATTTGTCAAAGCGCGAGGTCCTCAGATTCAGAAGATGCCAAAGTGGTGGTCCGCGAGAAAATTTCAATGGTACCCAGAAAGATGTGTGAAATATGCTTATTCATCACGTTATGTTTTAAGATGCATTGAAACATAATTCAATTCATAACAATACATAAAATGTTATCAAAACGCTACTTCATAGAATAACGCCACGGTAAATAAGTCGTACTGCTGTAGCTGCATTGTTTTAGCTACATGTTTTGTCTCGTCTTGTTTCGCACTCTTCTAATGTTTCACTCACCTATATATGCATATGTATATCAGTTGAAGAATTTAAAGGTGGGCTTACGGACGTATTGAGTTTAATATAAAATATATTAGTTGGGTTATTATATATAAAGTAAGTTTTTGTGTATTTTCTTTTGCATATAGGTATTTTTTTCAAACAGGATATGATCTTAAATGTTAATCAAGTGCACATTTTCTTCTATTTGATATTTATTGGGACCATGGAACATAAATGATTACTAAAGACTTCCTATCTCATGACAAATCAGATCGCGAAATGCAAAAGGCCGTACACGATTGGAGAAGAATTAATTAAGCCTTGCATGAAAAACCTGTGAACAAATTTTTGGAATGCAGGCTGTTCAGAAATTGAAAATAATTCCTGTGTCACGGTACACGGTACTGATTTCAGCTTGAAATAAATGCAGTTCTCTGTCTTGGAGTAACAACACATTGGATCCAAATATCCATAATCTTATTTCAAGTAAGCAGGAACCCATCACACTACGAATGTATAATGCTAAATGTTTGATATACTAAAACCATTTTTTTAAAATTGTTCTGTTTTTACAGTTTTTGTTAAGTTTGTTTATTTTATTATGGTTTATATATATCCAGTGGCGTAACGTACACGCCGCTCCTCGTGGAGGCCCAGGACTCTAGGGGGCCCAAAGCCTGAGCGATGCCAAGTACTCAAGATCTGGCTAGGGGGAAGCCTAATATTCTCCGTTACGCCACTGGGTTTATGAATAAAACTTTTATAATTTGGTTACAATTAATAGTTTCATTTTAGTACCTAGAAACATTCTATGTGTTCTTAGATCGAATTTTTTTTTATAAACATATATTTAACACTTAAAAAGTCCTATTCGTGGTCCGCGGGATTTAAATTATGAACACTGGTCCGTGAGGTTAAACTGTTTGGCGCCCGCTGCTCATATTGGTGTAGTGTACAAGTTTAGAAAGTGGGATTCTGGCTCACACAGGTGTTATTTCTGCCAATTGACCAAAATTCTGTCAATTGTTCAAAATTATGTAATCCGTCGCCAAAAACTCTCATGCTGCTTCAACGTTAATAAGTAATTTATCATTGACCATTTCACAAGTTGTACCTTTAGAAATGACAGTGCAACTGCGCAAGTAGCCCTTGCACAGTTGCATTGTCATCTGAATAGCATTTGTCTTCTGTGATTCAAAAGTGACGATTTTCGCTGTGAACTCAAATTCTACTCCTACCTCCTCCAACATTCTTCACTGTAAAAAATTGCTACAGAGTCTAAGTACTCTAAGCAAATCGTTTTACAGTAGATCCCTGGGCACTGCGGTGTAACTGGTAATGATTTAGAGGACCGCCTAGCAAAGAAGGGAGCTTCCATTCAACAGACAACAAGGAAAGCTGTCCCTTTTACCAGTGCCAAGTGTATGATTAAGAAAAATATGAATGATCTCACTTCAATTCAATACACAGAGAGAAATTCCAATAAGATCTGGTGGACCTTAAGGTATCCAATTACGTTTGGAGAACTTTTTTTGAAAAACTGCAAAATTTTTAAAAATCTTATTGCAATATAAAATTCATATTACTTAATAACAAACAAAATTTCAGTTAAAATTAAGTACTGGAACACATTTTTTAATATATTTAAAATTTTTACAGAAATTTTAATAAAATTTTAATATTTTTTTATGACGAACGAACTTATGAATTGTGTAAAATGCTGCAAGTGAATAAAAATAATATAACAGAAAATAACAAAACCTATTCAGCAGAAGTTTCTATTGGAACAGAGAGATAAGCTGAAGAAACTGCATTTATTGTAAGACTTAATCTAGTGTAACATTTCAGAAAAAATATTCTTATTCACAGATGTGAAATAATACACTGTGTGTATACGTCTGTGTATGGCCGAGAATTTTTGGAACTTTTTTAAGATGAGAATAAACGGATCCGCGCGCCAATCTTAGGTAGTTAAGAAAGATGTTTTTTGTTTTTTTTTTAATATTTTCTGTCAGCCATGCACAAGCGATTTTAATATTTTAAACCTTTGGGAGATTTTTTTACGGAATTTTTATTTAAAAAAAAAAAGTCACCCAAATCCTTCAAAGTTAGTGTCAGAATTTAAGTTTCAAAATAATTTGTAAAAATTACATTTACTCATTGTTATTGCCTGGATGCATATGATTATCGTGCAGCGAGTTTTCCTTCCAGTGTATAAAATATAAGTCGACGATTATTGCCGCATACGAATTTCACGCTTATTTTTCTAAGCAGCAACAAAATATGGCGCCACAGAGATTAAGGCTAGGACACGTAG
>BMAV01009778.1:0-24678 GCA_019973955.1 Trichonephila inaurata madagascariensis
TGACCTGAAAGTCATTTCAGGTGTACTTTTACCCACCTGCATTACCAAACCCCAGAATTATACACGTTCGGGGATTGGACATACCATCCTGTATATATGTCGTTCGGACCCCCTAAGCTGAGGTGGGGGATTATAAAAATGATGGAATATTTGTTTTTAATAAAACTTTTTTTTAAAGAATAACTTATATTACTTAATTCTAATTGACAACTTTATTTAAAGTGGGGTTCACCCAATTAAACTTGTTTTCCAAGTCAGATCCCCAAACTAGAACATTTATTTTAAATTATAATAAATAAACCGATTCATCTAACTTCCTATCCCAAAAATATTCCCTTTTTGCAGATCTCCCTCCTTCAGTGATTGGTGATATCTATAATGTTTTGAATGTGCGGGGTTTTTCCAATTTTTTATAATGAACTTCTATTTCTTAAAGCTATGGACAGCTAACTCTTGATCTGAATGATTCCACAATTAAACTATTCTAAACTTGCCGCGCCTTTTCATAAAAACTTCTATCCTTTTTAAAGTATATCTCATTTACATATTATTTTCTTTTTATCTTCTTGGTATTGGGTTGGAAAGGTTTTGCCTTTCGTGGCCGTCAAAACATAGGAGTTATGTTAGCAGGGCGCGAAAACGTCACACTGCAAGAACCAAAAGTTAATTTCCCAAAAGATCTGACTGTTCTGTCATTCGCAAAAGGAGGCAGAAAATCTACCAAGGTTTGACTTATCCAAAAATTATTTTGTCAAGTTTTGTTTCTGTAAATTTTGCTTTTTTTTAAACACCAGATTCTTACCCTATATTGTTAATCTTTTACTGTTGTATTTTATATTTGTGTTTGATTTTTTTTACAGAGGAAAACCGGGGGGAGAAGTGAAACCCCCAAAAGGCAGTGATTGATTGGGAGGAGGGGCAGCCCCTATAAATCTTAGTCACCCAAGGGCGAAGGGGTCGACCCTGGAAGGGGGGTAAGCGGTTTTTTTCTCTGGTGGCAAAAAAGGGGGGGAAAAGGCCCCGAACAGAAGGGGAAAAAAAAATTCCCCAGAAGCGTTTGGAGGGAAAAGGACGGTAATGACGTGCGCGATAAAATTTTTAAACTTTTTTTAATGCATCCTTTTAAAAACTTAATAAATGGTGACATTTTCGCGTTCTTCTTCCTAACTCCTATTCTTTGACGGACATTAATGGCAAAACTTTTCCAACCCAATACCAAGAAAAAAACAAACAAAAAAGCAAATAAAAAATCTTTAAAAAAGGGTAGAAGGTTTATGGGGAAAAAGGGCAACTTAGAAAGCTTAGTGCGGAACAGTTCGGGAAAAAGTTTTGGGCGCCTACTCACAAGGAAGAAGGAAACGCCCACCCCTTTGATAATAAAAAATTTTAGGAAGAGTAATAGTACCAGCACCTATCTACAAGTAGGAATAGATGAGTCTTTTAAACCCAAAGGGAGGAGGGTTACTTTATAAACGGTAATATTTTGTATAGAAAACTAGATTAGGAATAATTCTATATTTAGGATAAGTGATCTAGTTTGCGATCTGACTTAAATATTCAGTCTAATTTGTGGCTTATTCTCACTTAAGAAAGTTGTTCATTATATAAGTAATTTAAGTTATTCTTAATAAAAGTTAACAAATGAAAGAATATAAAATGTCTCATCGGCACGGGATGATCACGCCAGCTACAGGTGTAACTGTCGCGGGTGGCTACATGTCTCAGTGGCGAACATATTGAATTCTGGGTTGGTTAATGCGGGTGGATTTGGTGTATTACCTGGAAATGTATTTAACGGGTTCCTTGAGACAATAGATGGCAATACAGTTGCGCGGATTTCCCCGTGTCTGTCGTGTGCTGAAAGTCATCTCGGGAAAGAACTCAAGATTGAAACACTCAAGCTGGATCACGGTGCTAACGGCCGCAGTTCGCATCCAGCGAACCAGCAGCTTCCTGTCAAAATAAGAAGGTGGAGGCTGGGTTTTCGCGTCACAGCAGGGAAGGAAAATCCAGAACCAACGAATTGTTTGCCGTTTATTAAAAATTCAAGAGAAAAATTTAGAGCTACGGATCGCAGGCGGTATTGGTGGATCACATTTTTGTTGAACTCGAACCACAGATCAGGACTACGTGAAGAGTTCGCAATCCGCAGAACACCGTACAACTTTTGGAAATATTGGCTAAATTCGAAGAGAGGGATTCTTACAAATTAAAGGGGTTCACAGAATAGTGATAATGTGTAGAAAGACAGTCAAAACAGCATAGGATGCTAATTTTGATGCTAATCGCGAAACTGGAGAAATTCTGAGGTTGGGCGTAGACAATAATGGCAGAAATGATTTTTATGAGAATAGCCGTCAAAGTAATAGAGGTTCGAGAGGAATAGATTTCAGAATGGTAATCAGAGATTCAACGAAAGGGGTTACCAATTTCGAAATGATGGTACGATAGGGGACCGTAGAAATAAGGGGTTCGAGTGAAAATTTTAGTAGAGGCGATAGGATACAAAGGGACGATTGAATGTTGTAAAGTTAAAGATCATCCTCAAAAAGGAATCGGCAAGGAAATACCAATTAAAGCTTTTCTCCGACCATAGCCTTATCACCCGTAGAGGCTTCCCCACGTTCCTATTTTATTAAATAAAAAACATTTTTTAAAAGCGCTATGGGACACCGAACTTCAGATAAATCATTTATATCGGAAGAAGTATATAGAAAATATTTTTATAAGCAAATTAAAATCGCGAGCCCAGGTAATAACAGCACAGGGTGCGAAATGCCAAAACATGGGATTGTAGGGTGAATATTCGCATCAGACAATTCAGAAAAGAAATTGAGGGTCATTTCATGTGTTGACAGATTTAGAATACCCATGTATTCTCGGTATTGATTTTACTCGTGGATCAAGGATTATTTTAGATTTTTGATCAGAAATCGTTGAAAATTCAAGATTCGCTGGTTGAAGATAATAAGGTAGATAAAGGGAATTTACGCGTTGATGTGTCAGAAGGAAGTTAAATACGGTGGCTAATGTTTTTTACCGAAAAAGCATGTGCAAAAGTGTAATTGGAGAAAAAATTTAATTGTGCTATAATCCAAAAGTTTGAAACACTTCGCGGGAACAATTAATAACAGAACAGAAAAATGAACCAAATTGGTCATATCTATAGATATTTAAGAAAACCCGGAAGATAACTCTGTTAATGCAACGATATGTGAAGTGGTCCCACGACCGTCTAATTAAAGGCTTGTTATTTTATGCGAAACACACCAATGTCGTTAGGTGAAAATGCGTGTATACATTCCAAAATCTTTAAGGAATGAAATAATGAGAATTCTGATATAAACAAATTGCAGGACACATTTGGGTGAATTTAAAAACGTATCATAAAATTCGGGACGTTTGTTATTTCCCGTATATGAAAATTCATTGATCAGCTAACTAATACTCTACATGCCATATGTGCCAAGTTAATAACTATTAAACGCGTTACCAGCTGGTCGATTAAATCCGATTATATCAAATTATCCAAATGAGATAGTGACGTTAGATTTGTTAGGCCCGTATCCTATATCGAGAATAAGACATGTCGCTATATTTTAGTAACCGATCATTTCAGCTTAAATGGGCTGAAATTATACCTCTTAAAAGGCCTCGTCTCGTATAATAGCGGATATTTTTTTTGATAAATTTATATCGCGTTTTGGGCTCCAATAAAATTAATAAGTGATAACGTTACAATTTATATCCGAGGTACGAACATTTAAGTGAAGAAGATTAGGCATAAGGCATGTGAAGACTGTTGCATATAGGCCACAAGCAAATCGGACTGAAAGAGTTGGTGAGATATATGGTGCAAATGATTGCAAATTATGTTAATGATCAACGATACTTGGGATCAATTCTTACGTGAGTTTGCTTACGCTATTCGTACGGCAAAGAATGAAGCAACGTGAAAATCACCTGCGGAATTATTTTGGGTCGAAAATTGATTACCCCATTTCAAAAATTAGCAGTAATGATTTCAGATGGATCGAATTCAAAGTAAGAAACATCGAAAGGAGTATTTAAAGGAAGCTAGACTAAGTACAAAAACTAAGCAGGAAAGGCGGAAAAGATATTATAACGGGCGAAGACGAGATATACAAATTAAAGTAAATGATTGGGTCTTATTAGAGACACACCCTTTAAGTTCAGCAGCTAATAAAATATGTTCCCAAATTTAAACAAAAATTTGAAGGACCCTATAGAATTATTAAGTAAGAAATAATAATAATATTGTAATATATGGAAGTCAGGAAAAGATTAACTGTTAACGTTGATCAAATAAGAATATATCGTCATAGGAAATGTGACGAGGTCGGAGTTAGGAACAGGTAGCCCAGATAGTATCCGAATCACGTCAGGAAACGAATACTTCGGAAAATTTACATCAAAAGATTAAATGAGTCACACTATGGGAAAAAAGATCTGCGGTGAAACGTGAGTTAGAGGCAAAAGGGATTAATCTCCAATCAAAACAATTTAAGAAAAACACAGATAGGACCGATAAGCGCAGATCACTGGTCAGATCGCTTCCTAGTTCATTTACAAATGATAGAAAAAATAAAAGAGAAAAGCTCTCTAAGGGAATAAAAAGGTCGTATGGATCGGGGGCAAGTGGACCACAGAGAAGTGGCAAAAGAAAGGGACACAATAATGAAAACAAAAAGACCATTGTCATCAGTACTATTTATATAAGTAAGAAAGAACAAGACGGAGACAACTGAAGTTCAAGATGGACCGAAGGTACAACCTGAGGCCACGCATGAAAGGATCAGGAGTCCCGACCGGCCAGAAACAAGACAAACAAAGAAAAAGCCAAGGCAGAGGAAGTTACAAGCCCTACAGCAGGCAACATAAAGAATTCAGTGCAGCCAAGGAATAAAGAGAAGGAAAGAACAGTGGTAGCACCTCGTCATTGGAAGTCCTGTGCGGGGACAAATAAAAATCAAGTTTGTATTGTTTCATTTTTTATGATCTTTCAACAAGTGGTTGGAAGAATTATTACAAGAAGGAAGTCTCGGGCGGTGTTTAAGTTATAATCAAGCAAAAGTTGACGCACAATGAGTGTATATTTATTTTTTGAACTTTGACTTGTAAAAAATTTTCTCTTTTGGAGAAAACAATTGTAGTACACATTGTTTGCTTCGATGTATATGACTTCATGAGATGCGACAATTCCTTTGGTTATTTGTTTTAATGGTTTATTGAAAAATGTTTGTAATTGTATAATATGTATGTATGTATATATATGTTGATGTATTGTTCGTATTATGATGCATCTGGTTCCGGGGAAACGCGGCGTAGTCAGGGCACTAACAATAATATTAACACGGCGCTGCGCAGCTCATTGGGAAGTTTTATTGGAAGGAACCAGATGCGAGGATGAAAAATAGTTTATTGTGATTTACAAATGATATATAATGCATAAAATTGTGAAACTTATTAGGTATTATGTAAACATAGATTTGACAAAAGTAACTTAGGAGTTTTTATTTCAGGGTGACAGACCTGAGAAGTAGTGTCAATAACAACTGATATGTAGCCTCAACACACGGAGCAGTGGAGACGAAATCAGCTCTCTATGATTGTCCAGGATGCAGAGTTTGGGTCTGCGCACCCAAGAAAAAATTCGAGTAGAAGGTCTAGAGATGTATCAATATTTAAGTTACTTTAAGAGTATACATGTAAAAAAAGTGAGAATAGACCATGATTAAACAACAATTATTAATGTTGGCCCCTAGTTAATGGAATAAAATTTGTGTATCTGTCACGAGTTTAAATTTAAAATTAAGTTGATTTATTAAATTTAATTCTACGATGAATAATGAAAATTAAAAGTCAAGATAAATATTACTTGGAAATTATAGAGAAGTTAAAATGAGGATTCAAGGTTAAAATTTAAATAAAACGTAGAAAGCGAAGAGATTCAGAAATAAAATTTAGGCACGTAATTTGTGGGGCATTGAGAACCCTTAAATAAATCACGTTTTTTCTTCTTGGAGGTTGCTTGACATCTCGCGTTCTTCTTCTAACTTATAACTCCTACGTTCTTTGACGGCCACGATTAATGACAAAACTTTCCAACCCAATACCAAGAAGAAAAACAAAGCAAAAATGCAAATAAGATGTACTTTAAAAGGATAGAAGGTTTAGTGAGAGAGAAGAGAGGGCAATCTTAGAAAGCTTGAGTGCGGAACAGTTCGGAACAAGTGTTAGACGGCCTACTCACAAGGAAAGAAGGAAACGCCCACCTTCGATGTAAAAATTATATAAGGGAAGTAATAGTACCTGAGTACACCTATCTATTAGCAGAATAGATGAGTCTTCAACCAAGGTAGGAGGTTACTTTATAAACGGTAATATTTTGTATAGAAAGCTAGATTAGGCAGATAATTAACTATACTTAGGATGAGTGATCTAGTTGTGCGATCTGACTTAAATATTCCAGTCTAATTTGTGGCTTATTATTCTCACTTAAGAAAGTTGTTCATTAGATATAAGTAATTTAAGTTATTCTTAATAAAGTTGTATTAAGAATTATAAAATGTCTCATCGTTTTAGATAATCCCACACCTCTAGCTTACGCGGATCAACTTACGTCATAGCTATCACTGAGATGGCTATGTCACAATGTTTTATTTAAATTGAGAAACACTCGTAACCACATCATTTATTTCGCACTTAGTTTACAGTTTGTGAATGAGTTGTGAATTTGAGTATTGAACAATATCAAAGCATTGTCATAATTACCATCAGATAAAGCGAAACCGTTTACTACATTACCGGCAACTCCTCCCAGTAATGACTTTAATACGAAAATTTATCTACTTTTGTTAATGTTTCATTTCTGTCTATGGAGTTTTGGAATTTATTCCAGAATTCTAACCATAGACAAGGATCACCGAAATATTTATCGATTTGTAATTTTGGTAGACGAACAGAATTAACATTTCTATATTTAGAACTTACAGAAGATCCATTAATCGAATTGTTAATAGCGAATCATTTGAACATTCAATGTTGTTTGCGACGATACACTAGAATCATTTTTAGATAGATTCTTAATTTTAATTTTAATTTTAGAACACAACACAGAAATTTTCTCATTATAGCCGAACGCAGTTTGTATTTCTGCATCAAATTCTTTTTCTACTTCAATAATATTTTGGATTTTTTTTTTTATCTAGTTCTCTTAATTCTTTTAAATTTTCATTTAAATAATCAAAATGTTCATGTAAAGTATCAACAGATTGAGAATCAAGTTCATTTTTTAATTTATTCATAATTTTAGTTACTGCTGTACGAATGACAGCTCTAGTTTTCTTCAATTTCTTTTTCTCGTTCATTTTTTATAAAATATAGTTACTATACTCTGTTTCACCTCAAGTTGGCAGCGTTGGAAGGTAAGGGAATGTAACAATCACTTGAAAAAAGTAGTTCAACTAGTTTTGGAATTTAGAAATCAAAGAAACAAATGCACGAAAATTGTTAAAAGTATCATGTATTATATAGAAATTGTGGGTTTTTAAAGATATATTTTTAAGTTAATCACATCTTAAAAGCATTTCTTCTTTAATACCTATGAGAACGAAGATACAGTTAGAAAACAACAACTTGACTTTTGGCTGACAACAACAACATTTTGGCTGAAAAACGGTTTTCAAGATTACATTCTTCCAAAGTATTCGCGCCAAATCAACGCCATTTGCTTTGCGACTTGATAGTTAATTTATCAATATTTTTAAACATATTGAAATGCAAACCCTTAAATATCTCGATTAAATAAAGGAAACGCCACTATTATCAAAAACCTCATACAATTTTAAAGAACAAATTTTTTCAAGAGCATTTTTTTTCTGCTCGCCAAATATGAAGAGGAATTTTATATTTGTTATAGTCACACTCTTCTCCTAGAGTAACCCCGTAGCGGCTGTAAATTGGTCATCGTACCCTTCCCAGCGCTGCCAACTTAAGGTGAAACGGAGTATAGATATAAAAGTATCAACGTTCTATTTAAATTGTAAAAAGTATTTCTTACCGTTAGCCGGCTTCACGCTTTTAAGCGTTATTCCAATGTTTTCGTTAATTCACAAAACCACATAAATAATAATAAATTTCCCGAAGAAATTTTCCAATTTTTTTAAATCTATAATTAATCCATTCCCGGCCGATGCACCATGAAACGAAATCATTATCAATATTTATTCAAATAGAGAGAGACATTGCCAAACAACCTCTCCCTTCAAAATCTAGTTTTATTCTGCTTAATAAAAATAGTGATTACACTGATCAGCAATAAATTGCAAGCGATGCGCTGGCTGGCGCCAATGTAGACAAAATAAAAGGAATGTTTTGCTTCAATGCAATACCTGAATTTTGGGAGTTACTGTCATTATTTTGTGATTGCCTGGTAAAAATTGTTTGGTTAGACAAGCCCAAATGATAGAGGGAGAAGGCTTTTCTGCGAAGAAGAGGAATCAATATCCAACTCTTCGCACTCTAAAGAGAGCTTGGAGATTTTGAAAGAAAAACCTCTGACGTTGGACGAAAAATTAGAGAAAGCAATTTTCTCTAAAACAAAAGTATTATATTGTTCAACCAAGAAAAAAGTACTAGTTTCAACAAAATCATTTGAGACTTTAAAAACAATTCCTCCAACATCAATTGAAGTCAAAAGAGCATTTTCTGCTGTCCGATTGTTCGTCGCAAAGCTTAGAACTAGGCCGAGCGATAAAAGTATAAATTGCTTATGCTTTCTGAAATCCTATTTTAAAAATTAATAATCAGTTTATTACATATTTTTTAGCTCATTATATGAATAAGTATTAATTTTGGAATTTATATGTATCCTTATTTATATAATTATTATTGATTTTATTTAAAACTAGTTGGTATACCCGTTCTTCGCACGGGTGAATTGAAAAATTAAACAATACAGACTGAAGGATAAAGGAGTTTTTAATGAGTTAATTTTGCGGGGTGTAAGTGGCAGACAAGCTTTGCATATCTCAGCTAAATAAAAAAACCCTGTTTGCTTAATTTTAAGTCTGTAGATATAACAGCTGATAAAAAAGAGATTTTTTTAATTTATAACGCCCGTAATGTGTAAGACGTTAATATTAAATCTCTATATACAATATTGAACAATCTCTCTCTCTATATAAACAATATTAAATTTACTGAACAATCTCTCTCTATATAATATATACAATATTAAATTTACTGAACTATCTCTCTATATACAATAGTCAGTTCAAAACAGGTCTAAAAAACAGTAGGGTGAAACGAATCTGCAAGCGGGGGACGCGTGACATTTGACACTGTCGATGGGGTGAGGACCGGATGAAAGGAAGGTGCTGCAAGCAAGGGGTGAGAGGGATGCATGACCTTTGACACACTGTCGATTGAAATAAATGATCCCTATTTGAAACGGATATTGTTCACCATTTCATTGGTTTTAATTTTATTTTCGCAGAATCCTAATTTTTTTTTTCTATAATAAAAGTAACCTAAAATATTGCTTATAAAATTAGCTATCTGCCAGTGAAAGTTTTGTCAAAATTGGTCCAGCCGTTTCAGAGATTAGCCGGAACAGACAGACAAAAATTTTAAAAATTGATTTTTTCATATAAGTACCTTATATACTTTTAAATGCATTTAGTAAAAAGCTGTTAATTTCAAATTACAAACAGACACTTCATTTTTATTTATATGTATAGATAACTTGTTTTGAAATTTTGATGTATTCTCGGGAACGACAATTACATTCAGAGATTTCCAGGGAATGAAAAATCCGGGAAATCAGAAACCGTAACCCTTACCCGATTAAGCACGGAGTCGAACTGGGCTTGAGTGACAGAAAGGGGCAACTCATTCCATATTGCTTTAGGTCTATGCCACATTTCATCAACCGTTTTCTGGAGAGGGGTGGAGGGCCATTCTCTCAGCAACCCGAGACCAGATGTTTTCAATGGGTGACAGATCTGGAGACAGTGCAGACCTGGGTAACAATCGAATACCCTGTGTATCGAGATTGGTCAGAACACGACGTGCAACATGTGGCCTTGCTTTATATTGTTCGTAGAGGGCGTTTGACATTCATCGACGATAGGGCGCAACCACTGAATGTAAGATGTCAAAATGTTCCGATCAGCACTCAAAATACCGTCGATCCGAATTAGAGATATGTGCGTCATTTACTCAATGTAGGGGTGGCTCTAGAGCCGGATCCTGCCCGGGGCGGCAAGTTTTAAGGATGGCATTTGGCTTGAATTTGAAAAATATACATTTTTGTTGTCACAGAAAATTTGATATATTTTCTTAACTATTATTGGGTGCAAATTTGGTATTTTATTTAATGTATTTTATTTCCTTATTTTGTACTCTGCATGTTTAATGTCAATTTTCCATTATGTTGAAACTTGAAGGTTTCGAGGCAGGAATATATCTTATATAATTAAAATTGATATTTTTCACAACTTTCACTAGTATCTTTCTCCCCATCCTGGAGTGGGGTCACAGTGGATATTCCTTTCACCCATACGATGTTTGGTGTCAGCCATCCAAAAGGGGACAGGAGTAATAAGTTTTTGGCGGAGAACCACTTAAGATGTTTTGTTTTAGTTTTGGGTGTAGTTACTATAAGTCACAAAAACAAACGCTTGTGTTTCTCAGCATTAGTTAACTCTTTTCCGAAGAAATTTGCCTGCTGGAATATGCAATTCCTTCTCTTACATTTTACTCGTTAAAAATATCGGGAATATTGCGAACTTATGTATCAGTTCTACACAGGGCCGCTTTTCCTCTTAGGCACGGTAGGCACATGCCTAGGGCGCAAAAAATTGAGCAAAAAAAGAGAGAGAGAAAATTAAAATCACAACGAACATACCATCGCCTAGCGAGTCGTGTATGCGTTGCGTTTGTGAGTGCGCGCAGAGCAGAAGAGTGGGCTGTGCAATGCTCCTGATTGATGATGTCAATGATATTGTTTGCGGGCGCAAAGACAAGACACTGATACAGTATACTGGTTCCTTCCCAGGGCAGGCTCTAACAGTTTTACCGCTCCGGACAAAAATGGAAAATGCTGCCTCTCTCTCTCTCTAAAGCAAAAATTTATAATTAAAAAGATGAATTGTTCCCATAGATACACGCCTATAAAACTTGAATAATTCTTGCGAGCAAAAAGTCAGTATAACAATTATATATATATTATTTTAAGTCTTAGAAATTAAAGAATTATTCGAAATTAAGAACATAATTACATATTATTATTTGAATCGAGTGAAATGTAAGAGTAAGAATCGTCCATTTGAGCAGGCCAATTTCTTCTAAAAAGAGTCTACTGATGGTAGGGATCCCAAGCGTTTATTTTAACTTACAGTAACTATATTCGAGACCAATATAAAACATCTCATGTGGCTTTCTATCCATTAAAAACTCTAATTACAACCGTATGGATGAAAGGAATGGCCGCTGGGAACCCACTCCGGGATGGAGAGAAAGTTACTAGTGAAAGATGTGTAATCATGTCAAATTTCATGGTTTAACATGTGACGTCTCTCGCGTCCTTCTGCTAACATAACTCCTATGTTCTTTGACGGCCACGATTAATGGCAAAACCTTTCCAACCCAATACCAAGAAGATAAACAGATCAAATATGTAAATGAGATATACTTTAAAAGGATAGAAGCTTTGATGATAAGGAGCGGCAAGTTTAGAGATAACTTAGTGTGGAATCATTCGGATCAAGAGTGAGATGTCCTATAGAAAGATACGTTCATTATAAAGAAGTTGGAATCGTCGTATATAAAGTTACATTATAGATATTACTCAATCACTGAAGGAAGGAGATCTGCAAAAGGTAATATTTTGTATAGGAAGTTAGATGAATCGGTTTATTTATTATAATTAAGATAAATGATCTAGTTGCGTGATCTGACTTAAATATAAGGTTTAATTGGGTGTTAACTCTCACTTTAAGAAAGTTGTCAATTAGAATTAAGTAATATAAGTTATTCTTAATAAAAGTTGTATTAAGAAACCAATATGTCTCATCATTATGATAATCCCACACCTCTAGCTTACGCGGATCCGGAAAGACATAGTCATCACAGAATGGCTATGTCGCAAACATATGATTACACATCCTTCATATTTCAACAGAAAAGTAAACTGGCATTAAACATACCGAGTACAAAATAAAGAAATAAGATGTTAAATGAAATACCCAATAATATTTCAGATAATTTACACTATTAAAATCCGAAGGTAAAAACAAACACATCTATGGATCTATGATGCCCAATTTTCTCACGAACCCCACGACGCAAAAACTCGCCAAAGGTACCAAAATTTCGGGAATAATCCGAGGAATCCGTTGTGACTATTTATATTCCGATATTCCAATTAGTTAAAAAGATAATTAAAAACCTTAAAATGCATGATTAGTACCATTTCTTACCGCCAGGGGAAAATTCGGAACTTCTTTTTTTTTTAGACGTTTTTAAAACGCAATCTAATTTGTTTCATGAGACTCACACAAAAAATAATTACAGATTCGGAAAGATCATTTATTTCGCCACGATATGCTAAAATTTATTTTACAAAATAATTATATTTTGTATTTTTACTTTTTTAAAAAAGAGTCGAAATCGGTTCCTTTTGAATACGAATTCCCAAATTGTTCCTTGCACTTTTTTTTCGCTTAATGAAAAAAATATTTTACACTAAAAAAAGTTCATGCTTTTCTCTTTTAGTCAGTCATTTAAAAAAATTTAATGGCAAAAACTGTTTTTTTTTACGATTTTTCAAATAATGCTCAAAATTTTATTTATACTTAATAACTTTTTTATTTACAAAAATAATCTCACGAAACTTTTTTTTCCGTGTGTAGAATATTATACGTAATCTGTACAAAGATTGATAAAATATCTTAAAAATAACGGTTTAAAAAAAAATGTGTTTTTCGTTTTTTTCCCTTTTGCGAGAAATATATAAGCATTACTTTTTTTTAAAGTGTTTTGTTTAAAAATTTCCGTTGTTTGCAATCCATATATGAAGTTTGAAAGCATTAACTTAAAAATGAAGCCCGCAAAACAAATTTTAACTTTAACAAATAACGCAATGCGTAAATGAACAAATCTCCCTCTATTTTTAAAGGTCAATTCAATGCCTTTCCCCGTAGGAACCTATAACGTAGTTGTTTAAGGCGCTACTTTATAAAACGGTGGTTTCTAGGTTCGAAACTGAAAGGATATTCAATTTCGCATTGCGCTATCTGTTAAAGTTTAACTTTTTTTTTCGGGCTTCATTTTTAAGTTAATGACTTGAAACTTCATATGTCGATTGCAAGCAACGGTCATTTTTAAACAAAAAATGTAACAAAAATAATGCTTAATAGTTTCGCAGGGAAGAAACGAAAACACAATTTTTTTCAAAACCGTAATTTTAAATCTGTACAAAGATTGAAAAAATTATTTAAAATTATGGGTTTTTAAAAAAAATTGTGTTTTTCGTTTTCTTCCCTTTTTGCGAGAAATATTTAAGTATTATTTTTGTTACATTTTTTGTTTAAAAATTACCGCTGTTTACAATCGATATATGAAGTTTGAAAGCATTAACTTAAAAATGAAGCCCAAAAAAATTTCTTTAACTTTAACAAATAACGCAATGAGAAATTGAAAAAAATCTTACTTTATTTTAGAGGTATTTTCACTGCTTTCCCGGAAAGAACCGACAGTGCGTTTGTTAAACCCGCTCCTTTATAAAACAATAGGTCCCAGGTTCGAAACTGAAGAGAAGAGATATCCAATTTCGCATTGTGCTATTTGTTAAAGTTAAAATTTTTTTTAGTGGAATGAAAAAGGTTAAAATCAAAATAAAATAACAAAATGTTTTTATCAGATCGGTTTTTTTTGTATGTTTTTTTTGTATGTATATATTATATATATATATATATATATATATATATATAGGCTTTTACCCCAAACTGTTTTTTTTCCTAACTTATATAAATTTATATGTTTAATCAAACATTCAAACGTTCAGAAAAAAGCAATCGTTTCAATAGCTATCTGTAAATTTTTCTTTTATTTATTACTTATAGAAATTTGGTTTTAATAAATATATATATATGTTTTTTTAAAAGGATTATTTCTATTATTTCATAACTAAATGAATTCTTTGTTAATTAAAAAGTACATCGTCTATTATTTTAGATCAAAATACATTTTAGAGACATTTTTAAGCTAACTATATGTAACGATTGATTGATTCATGAAAATCTGAAATCTATTTTATTATTTTAGATTCTTATAGAAACTAACTATTATTAAAAAACGATGAACGTTTTTTGTTTTACTCTTAGCATCAGAATCGTTTTCTTTTTATTGCTTCACACACATTAATAATTTTTAAATACTAAGTTAATATTTTTTTTTATAAGTCATAATCGAAATTTGAAGCTATATGTTATCTGTGAGAAAGAGGGGAAGATAGAACAATAATTTTACACTAAAAAATTACACTAATTTTACACTATTCGGGCTATAGAGAGGGGAAAGAAACCTGTCTTAAACCAAAAATAAGTGGAATGGAACAAATTTCGAAAAAGGGAAATTTTTTGACAAAATTTTAGAAATCACTCACATTGTGCGTGTACAAACTCACATACAGAGATGTTGGTGTCATGAGGAAAAGAGAAAGCCCGAGCAACGCCGGGCTAAGCTGTGGAGGGGGAGGGAGGGTTGGAAGTTATTTTGAAAAAGAGTATTAGAAGTGCTGATTTTGTGAAGGAAAAAGAATTTTATAAAAGTAGAGATAGCCCGTGCAACGCCGGGCCATGCAGCTGGTATATAAAAAATTTTGTAACGAAAAGTATTTCTCAAATTCGATCCAAATGCCGCCTTTAAAATTTGCCGCCCCGGGCAGGTTTGACTGGCCCTAGAACCACCCCTGCCCTCCCCCAACCCCCTTAAGGTATCCGACTACGTTCGGAACCGTGATTTTAAAAAAGCGCATACATGGATAATTCTCTCCATAATTCTCATGGATCATTCTCACTCAGATTAGAATACATGTATACATAATTATTTTAAGGACATTTTGACAAACAAAATTATTTAAATACAATATTTCGGCAAAAAATTAACTTAGAATAATTTTTTTTCCAAATGTTCTCCTTTTGTGAAAAATGCTTCTATTATAATAATATTTTGCCTGTATATAGCTCAGACCTCTGTACTGAGGCTCAACTAGAATTTTTGAAATATATAACTTAGAAGTGGGTTTATCCATATTTTACAACAGAGCGGAGCAATTTTAAGAAAAAAACGCCAATAATTATTTAAATTGGTGGTAACTCTGAAAATAATGTGAATTTTTCAAAAATTCTAGTTGAGCCTCTGTAGAGAGATCTGAGCTATATACAGGCAAAATAATATTATAATAGAAGTATTTTTCACAAAAGGAGAACATTTGGAAAAAAAATTACTCTAAGTTAATTTTTTGCCAAAATATTGTATTTAAATAATTTTTTTTTTGCCAAAATGTCCTTAAAATAATTGCATACATGTATTCTAATTTAAGTGACACTAAATATCATGACAGTTATCCATTTATACGCTTTTTTAAAATCACGGTTAACAGCTGATCGAGTGACCGCGGTAATCTAAAAAATAGCAACAACAATAGGATTTCTTCTCGCATCAAGAAAAACAAGTTGGAAAAAGCACTTTCCCAAATTTAGAAGTCTCAATGAGAATTTACTTGGCTCTTCCTGAGACAAACTGTATAGCAGAGAGAAGCTTTTCTGCTCCCAAGAGAGTAAAGATTGAAATGAGATCTGCTATGGAAAGTGAAAAGCTTAACAGTTTGTTGTCGCTATGCACTCAAAATGATATTACAACGAAAATTGATTACAATTATTCATTTTGCAATGATCCAAGTTCATTGAAAACCTTTTTTGTACAAATACAATGACAGTGATTTGACAAAGAATAAAGATGTTCAAAAGTAAAAAATAATAAAAAGATAAGCGATAAAAAAGATGATAATTAAGTAGTCGAAAACTGTTCGTACAATTATGTATACTCTATAATATAATTGCGAATTATTTCATTAATATACTGCGCTAATTTACAAAAGGGTGGGTAAGGAAGGGGTAGAAATAAACAAAAATGGTCAAACCATGCCATTGCTCTTTCCTTACGGCTGCTGGTTGCAAGCTCAGTACACGACGGGTCCATAGGTTGTGGAATGTTAATGTTGTTAATGGAAGGCCTCTTTAAAGAGCAAAAGCAAAGAAAGACAAAATTAAAAAAGAAAGAGTTAAGGGAAAATACTTCCGATGCCAAAACTTTCAAGGAAAGAAGGAGGGGGTCTGGATATAGTGGTGGGAAGGTAATAATTTGAAGTGTCTAGGACAGTGCTTCTCAAACTTTCAATATTGGCGACCCAATTTTCAATCACAATTTTCCTCGCGCCCCCCTTCATACTATAACAATGTATTGAATGCAATAATAATGTACTTTGATGTTAAAGCTACAATATAATTTTAATCATAAATTGTATGAGATATCAAGATAAGTAGTACAAATTTTGTGTATAATATTGCATATGACAAGGCCATAGGAGTCCCTAGTAATTATTAAGCTTGTTCTTAACTTAGTATAGAGGGATTAGTTATCAAATACATTTATAAGTATATTATATCCGTGTAAATGTGTATTTTATTTTTTATTATATCAGAATGTATTTTGTTTTGCTACCTTTCAGTAAATTTGAAATTTTTTAAATATTTTATTTTCGACTTCTCAATATGCTTGCGCCCCCCTCGTAGGTTTATTATGCCCCTTAGGTCGGCGCGCCCCACAGTTTTTTAGGAAAGCTGGTCTAAAGCACCAGGGAGGTAAAAAACGGCTCTGGTTCTATGTGGACAACAAACGAGAAGAAATCTTGTGTACTACTCGAATCTTCAGTAAAATGATCATCACTCCTGTGCTTTTGTACAAATATAATTTACAAGACAATGCAATGAGTAGCACATGTAAATGCTTAAGGACTACGTTCGGAACCGTGATTTTGAAAAAGCGTGTAAATGGATAATATTTATGATATTTAGTGTCACTTAGATTAGAATACATGTATAAAATTGTTTTAAGGTCATTATGACAAAAAAAAATTATTTAAATACACTATTTTGACAAAAAATTAACTTAGAATAACCTTTTTTCCAAATGTTCTCCTTTTGTAAAAAATGCTTCTATTGTATTAATATTTTGCCTGTATGTAGCTCAGATCTCTGTAGAGAGGCTCAACTAGAATTTTTGAAACGCATAACTTGGAAGTCGGTTTATACATGTTTTACGAAAACAGAAGGGAGAAATTTTAAGAAAATACGCCGATAACTATTTCAAATGGTTCTAACTCTGAAAATAATGTGAATTTTTCAAAAATCATAGTTGAGCCTCAGAAACAGAGGTCTGAGCTATATACAGGCAAAATATTAATACAATAGAAGCATTTTTTACAAAAGAAGAACATTTGGAAAAAAGGTTATTCTAAGTTCATTTTTTGCCAAAATATTGTATTTAAATAATTTTTTTTTGTCATAATGCCCTTAAAAAAATTTTTTATACATGTATTCAAAAACTAAGTGACACTAAATATCTGAAAATTATACATTTATGCGCTTTTAAAATCAGGGTTTCCCGAACGAGTGGATACCTTAAATGTTTCGAATCATACATTGTGAAGCTATTGACAATACACATGTGATTGAAGTAATCTCAGATATTTTCTCAAAATCGATTTCCATTACACCATCACTTTCTAAGATTCATTGAAAAAAGTTGAGTAAAATAGATCAACATTTAGAATTTTTTTACTGAAAATGAAACATTTTAATATCTATTAAATGGAATTTTTTTTCTTTCAAAAGGATAATAGCCTCTACATCTCTTACAATCAAAAAAAAAAAAACAAAAAAAAAAAACGCTTTAAAATTAAGGTTGGCTTTATAATTTTTTCTAGCACTGTATGCTAGCTCTACAACGATTCATGATTATCTGCAACAAAAAGAAGCTAGTACTCGCTTAAACTTCTGTAACAGATTAAAAAAAAGAAATTTTTCGGATAAAAAAAGGTTGAAGGATTTGGGGGAGTTAGCCCATTCCACCAAGGTTTATAAGGCGTGTTAATCAGAGACCCCACCGGGCGAAATGAAGTTCGGGTTGCCCGGCCTCAACGCATGACGCTTACGCCGTGGTGTGAATGGGGTTTTTAACCCCCAATGGAAGAATATAACCATCAAATAGATCAAGATGGGGGAACTAACGAAAAAACATGACCAGAAACCCGGCTGTGGCGGGAAAGAAGAAGGAGAATTTAATAAAGTAGAAAAACTGAGTTAAGTTAATAATTTTTAAACATTTTTATATCTACAATAAGTACTTCAAATTTAATAATCTAACAAAAATGTAAGTAGAAAATAATTCATGTATAATATTACTTTCCATTATCGTTTAGTTATAAGAAACAAAGTGCCCAAATAAAAAAAAAAAAACTTAGAGTAATTTTTTCAATTTACTTTATTATAAGAATAATAAGGATCGACACGTTGAACCCCGATTTTAAAAAACGCATAAATGATAATTTTTATGATGTTTTTGTTACAAATTTGAATACATGTATAAAACGTTTTTGGGCATTGCAAAATTTTTTAAAACAATTTTTTTAGAAAATGAAATAGAATAACCTTTTAAAAAGTTTTCTTTTTTAAAAAAGCCAAATTGTATTAATATTTCGCCTGTATATATTGAACTCTGTACTGGGTCAACATGATTTTTTTAAAAATTCAAATTATTTTTTAGAGTTACAACCATTTGAAATAATTATCGGCGTATTTTTTAAAAAATTTTCCCTTCTGTTTTCAAAAAAGGATAAACCGACTTCCAAGTTATGCGTTTCAAAAATTTAGTTGAGCCTCTTTTACGAAGTCTAAAACTCAATACGGAAAAAATATTAATACAATAAAGTTTTTTTACAAAAAGGAAATTTTGGAAAAAAAAGGATTCTATGTTCTTTTTTAAAAAATATTTTTTTAAAAAATTTTTTTCAAAATGCCCTTTTAAAACTTTTATCCCGGAAAATTCTATCTAAAAGGACACAAATAAAAAAAATTACCCCTTTTACGTTTTTAAATTTCAAACGTGGGTGGGAAACCTTAAGCAAAGTGTTTCTCAAACTTTCAATACTGGCGCCCCAATTTTTTCAATAAAAATTTTTTTGTCGCCCCCCCACCCCGTACAACAATAATGTATTTACTGAAAAATTTTTTTCCCTAAAGTTACAATGCGATATAAATTATATACTGTTTTAAAGTATTAAATTTTGTATTTTGTTATTTTTAAGTAATATATATTTTAAAAAAAAAATTATATATATATACTTAAAATACAATTTACTTGTTATTTTTATTTATTTTTTTTTCAAATTTTTTTTAAATTTGGGAACAGACCCGAAAAATTTTTATATTTAATTAAAAATTTATTTCCTTCAGCACCCAAATTTTCTAAAAGTACAAATGTCATTAGAAAAATATTTCATTCTATGTTGCTCTCTATCATATGCATACATCTGGAATTATCGGGTACGTTTGCGTGGGTTTTGGGAAACCCTTTTTGGGACCTCTGCGAAAAAACATGTAAAAAAAGTTTTTTCCCTGACAATTTCAGTCAGTTTTTTGGTCGACTCATTTTCCTATAGCTACCGAATCTAGCTTGAATGTACTTTTTTTAATTTGTACGAATTGTAATTCACGGTAATTAAGTATTTACGGCAGTAGAATAAAACAAAATTACAACCTTTTAAAAGTCTTTTAAACATTCGGAAAAAAAGGCCCCCAACAGGTACACAGACGAAAGGTTTCGAAAATTAAATGGGGGAAAATTCTAAAATTTTTTAAAAAATTTGGATTTACCACTACGGGAAGTAAATGAGGGGAAAAAAAAGACCAGCTCGTTATGTGTTAAAACTTACATATCAAAAGAACAACATGAAAAAGTTGTTTTTAAAACCATGAAAAATCATTTAGCCATGTTGGAAAAAAGAATTTTAAAAGTATTTTCTTGATGAAGACAACTTGGTAGCAAGTTACGAGTGGTTTAAAGGGATCTATATCAAAATACCCTAGAAGGGCTCTCAACTTCCGGAAAAACCATAGTTTTTCATCAAGTAAAAAAATTAAAAAGGCTTTTTGTAAAAAATGGCTTTTTAAATTTTCGGTAAAAATTGAATGATAAATTTTCCCACGGGAAAACAAAACACACCCCTCCGAAATAATATTACAATTTTCAACATCCTACCTTTTTTAAAACCCGGGATTTTCTGGGGGTGGCTGCTTTGAAAAAACAAAATATAAAATTCTCAGCAAAAATATAGAAAAATAACCCCAGAGTGCCCAATTCCTGAAAATTAAAACCCTTCCCTTTAAATTTTTTTCCCTCTAAAAACAAGCCCAGGGAAGCCCACTAACAATTATTAAACTTGTTCTTAATTCAGTTTTAAAAAATTTTTTAAAAAATACCGTTTTTCAGTACGGGATACTTAAACGTATACGGGGTAAAGTACCGGCTCTTCGCACGAGTTCATTTTTTTAAAAAAATAAAACATTATTTTTGATATAAAAAGCTGAACTGTAAGGAGAGTAAACCTGGGTGCGCGACATTGTATAAAAAAATGAAAAATGATTTTTTAGATAAATGCTATAATTGTAAATAACTGTTTAAAAGAACTGAAATTTTAAACCTCACAGAATTGCAATTTAGAATTAATGTTAAATAATAAAAAAGGAATAAAAAAATTCCGAGGGAAGAATAATTGTGTTACTTTTTAATATTTAAAGGGGGAAAAAGACTTCAAAATTTTTTAAACCCCGGGGAAAAGGCCCCACTCGATACCAACGCTAATGGTGGGGTGCGGGGGGACTTAATCCCCCCAATCATTTGTTGAAAATTATTTTCACAGTACCGAAAAAAATTGGGAAATCAGTGAATAATTTAATTAAAGAAAGTATACTTACCGGCTTTTTAAAGGGCTTTTCAATTTTTTTTTTTATAATTTGGAAAAAACCACAAAACTGAACTAAAAAAGATTCAAAAAGTGGGGAAGGGGGAATAAAGGACCAAAAACCCGAGGCAATTTTTTACCCAATATTACAGGATTGTTATTTGTTTGGGGAAAGTTTTCCCTATTTTTTCGGTTTTTGTAGTTTTCATGAACTTTTTTGATCAGTGGGGGTGAATATTAACGTCGCACTGTTCAGCTACACGAGGGTTTTGGGGAAAGGGGCCTCAAATTTTTAACCATGGTCAAATGACGAGGACGATACTTAGATGGCCCCTTTTTAAATACCACACCACCCAACAAGAGGGGCGTTTGAGCTCTCGAACAGATTTCACGCGCATCTCTCCCTACACGGCGGGTCTTTAGTGGTATTGGGGTCGAACTCGTGACCCGGTGATCAACAAATGAAGTTGAACTTTTTTTTTCTTTTTTCTTTTTTTACAAGGCAAAAGAACCTTTTGGTACCCCTTTGGGTTCATATTTTTTGTTGATGTAGTTCTTTAGGAAGCATTTGGGAAAAATTTTTCCTTTTATGTTCACCCAAAGGGTTTTTCAATCCCTGAATAATATGCATTCTTTTAGCAGGTTATTCCCTTTTCTTGATCAAATTTTAACTTTCCCTTTACAAAGAGATCCCCAGATCCCCCTGCCACCACCCCGGGGTTAAAAATTTATTCAGAATAAAAAATACGGATGTTCGGAAAAAGAATTATGACGTTTTTTTATTCCCCCTTTTATATTTGAGAATACAGATAAGAATAAATCTTGGCCAAATAATCCTTCAAATCAATCAACCTTTTTCCCAAAAATCCCTAAAACTCTATTATTTTAAAACAATTTCCCCAAGCGGAAAAAAAAAATAAAAAAAATGGGGCGGAACTAATGTAGAAACAAATCATACCAGTAAGTTTGGGAAAGGGTTTAAACAAATGATCAGCAAAAAGTATTATGCTGTCTGGTTTAAAAGTGAAATATCTTCCTTTTTTTTTCCACAACAAAAGTACAGTATTTTAATAATTACAGCGATGAATTTTTATCTTCTTAGAATTTTTCCGGGGTCTGGGGTTTTGTCTTTTCTTTTTTTTCGAGTAATATGTTGTTTAAAAAAAACGTAGTAAAAATCTCTCATCGAGGGGAAATTTCAGCAAAAAAACAAAATGTTTTTTTTAAATTTTGGGTTTTTGGGGTCAAAAAATAGGCATTTGATGACGGAAAAACAAAGATGATAAAAAAAATTATTAAAAAAGTGTTGTTAAGGGATTTTTTTTTATGGGGGAAAAATATTTTGTTTTTTCTTCTTTCCCCCTTATTTTTTTAAAAAAAAAACTTTAAATTTTCGATATGCTCGCGCCCCCCTTTGGGAGTTTTTTACCCCCGCCCCCAATTTGAGAAACACTGCCTTAAGTGTAAAACGTTTAGTAAAAGTCTTAGATAGTGACAACGACCATGTTAAGTTAAACGTACATTTATCAAAGATAACTATTTACAACGGAATGTTAAAATTTTACAAAAAATACTAAAAGCACCGTTAAAAATGCAACATTAAATTCTACGAAGCGTCTATCTCGTCAGCATCATTTCGTGTTCAGTAGTTTTCTGCGCTATCCTCCAATTACCCCTGTGATATGGTCGAACTATGGCGACCATATCTTTGGTTGTCAGAGTGAATTAGAGGTGTGGTATTCTCAAAATGCATCGACATTTTAGAATTCTTAATATGACTTTATTAAGAATTTAACTCAAATTTCTAATATATTGGACAAACTTATATTAATTGAGAATAAACCAAACACGTAGCTTAGCTAAACCAGATCGCGCAACTTGGATCACTTATCTAAATAATTATATCATCCACCTACTTTCAATTCTAATATTACGAGTTCTAATATTAAATAATCTATCCTACCTTGAATCACGCAACGGTTCAATCACTTTCAGAGAGACTGTTAGGCACGCGTGCAATAGTATGCACCTTGTAGTAATGGCTAGGGATCCGTTAATCTTTGGTAGGCCGTCAAATTCCACTTCTATCTTTTACAAACAGAACTTTCTCTAAATTTGCCATCTCGCTTACTAAAACTTCTTTTCTTTTAAAAGCTATCTTACTTGCATCTACAATTGCATTTCACTTCTTGGATTTGGGTTGGAAAAGATTTGCCAATAATCTTAGAACCCAGAGGTTATGTTACAGAAAAGACGCGTGATCCCGTCACAATCCCCTCCAAGAAGCAAAACGTGATTTATTCGAGGGTCTAAATAGCCCTTAAGAAATTACGTGCCTAAATTTTATTTCTTAATCTCCTCACTTTCTAAATTTTATTTAAATTTTAACCTTGAATCCTCATTTTAACTCTTAATTTTCAATATTTAACTTAAACTTTAATTTTCATTATTCATCTTAAATTTTAAATTTAATATTCCTCCTTAATTTGAACTCTTGACAGCCACAATAAATTTTACTCAATTAAAACTAGACCAACATTAACAGTTTTGCATTTTAATCATGGTAGATTCTCACTTTTACATATGCGGGTATGCCTCATCTGAGTGGAGTGACCAGGGAAAAAACCATCCTTGACTTGGATGGAAAAACCGAGGTCAGCAAACTTCTTAACTAACTTAACTCTACTTAATTACTACTTAATGTTACTTAAACTACTATAACAATCTTCATTTCTTCCATTGCTTTTACATCCATTTGAGATTACAAAGAAACTTGGAGACTTGGTTTTCAAATTGGAATTCAGGGTCTGTCACCCTGAAATAAAAACTCTTTAAGTTACTTGGCAAAATCTATATTCACATAATGCCAGCACATTTCACAATTTTTATACATTATATATCACTTTTATATTTCAACTAATTTTTAATATATATACTTCATCTGGTCCTTCCGCTAAACTCCCCATGAGTTGCGTAGCGCCGTTAATGTTATTGTTAGTAACCTGTATACACCGCGTTTCCCTGAACCTGGTTTGTCTGAGAACAATCCCTTAAAACTACTAAACAAATTTTGTAATTCCTGTTTTTGCTTATCCTCCAACTTTGTCTTAGACATATCTATTTCAACATTTTCATCTACAACTGTTTCAACCACCCTCTCTATCATCGAATCGGGAATCTTCAACGATTTTCGAACAAGCCTAAAACAATCTTTGATCCACTTATGAAATCAACTCCCAGAATACATGGGTATTCCAAATCCGTCAACACATGAAACAACCAAGGTTTTTCAAACTTTCTAATTCGAATATTCAATTCTACAATTCCTATATTTTGACATTTCGCTTCTTGTGCTGTGATCACCTGAGCTCGCGATTTTTTTACTTGTTTATAAAAAAAATATTTTTTATATATTTCCTCCGATATAAATGATTTCTCTGCTCCGGTGTCCCATAGCGCTTTCAAAAACGTGTTATTTAATAAAATAGGAACATATGGATATTCCACGGGTGATATACATATAGGGGAAAGTTTAATTGGATATCCACTCCGATTTCTTTTGATTA
>BMAV01009779.1:0-25679 GCA_019973955.1 Trichonephila inaurata madagascariensis
ATGATTTTTGGGGAAATCACTTGTAGTTGCATTTCTGACGTCGAGCAGTGATGCATTGTTCTTGTGGTAAGCATGCTTAACGTCTAATGAATATATTTCTTACCTTTTATAGCCCCTTTTCATTCCACTCGACATAAACACCCTTCATAACTGGTTTTGCGAATTAGTCCAACTAAACGTGGTTTGCGACCCACGTTCTATGTTGATTTGTCGTCTCCATGCTGTTTACTATCACCACTATGAATTTGGCAGTCGAATTCGGCAACACCCTGTATATATAGAAGCAATTAGTTTATTAGTCATTTATATGTTAACATAACGATTATTTCTTAGAAAATGCCCCTCAGATGCTAAGAAATTTAAATGTGGTGTAAGAGGTTCAAGGAAAAAGCAGACATAATCTTAAAAATAGCTACTTTTATTCTATCTGTAACAATTTATGAAATATACAATTTTATAGCTTAACTCTGAGTGCAATGTGAAATTCTAACCCTTAATCGGATATACTGGTTTTTGAAATTCGCTTAGTTTCAGTTGAAGCTCCTTGATATGATCCTTATCGAATACCGATAGCTCGGTCTCAGCTCCATGGTTATTTACTTCTACTGATCCTGGTGGATTCTACGACGACTATTGAGATTAATAGTGATTACCACTCAGTCCCTGTTCAGCTTTTCTAATTCTTGGATTTCACGCTTAACGATCTCAACGATTAATCATTAACTTCATACACACAACGTCAGGGTTTAAATAGCAATTACATTTGCATAAAATCAAGTCATCTCTACGGAAAGCGGTTTTGGAACCAAAGTCATAGTTAAAGAATAGTTTCCACAAGAGAAAGTAGAAGAAACCGATTGGTACCCGTTACACTTCAACGAAATCGAATATTTGGACTTGATACATTGTTTACAGACACAAAGTGGTTTAACTGTATAAACATCTGATCTAGAAACAACATGCATAACAACACCATAAGAATTCCTTTGTTGTACTAGTGATAGATAACATTCGAACGTTGTTTTTTACTGAACCATGAATCCGGAGACGTGAAAAAAAAATACTTCCTGAAAACTTATTTATTATAGAAACTTTTCCCTGATTCTTTTGATCGTTCTTTGTTTTTCCTATTATTTTATTATGTCTAGACTGTGGTTAAACTCAACATTTTCTTTTCGTTCATTTAACCGTGTCAAATAGATGTTCAGCGTTTTATTAATGTCTCTTCGAATAAAAATAAATAAGATTTCTTAAAACTTTTGAGTGTTTCACACACTGGTTTTGAGTCACGTTTATGACATTTGAAAGAAGAAAAATTTAGCAAAGGAACCGAATTTCTTGATATTTACAAAGTGGTAAATAAAAATTACAAATCATTTGTGGGTTAAACTTTTTAGTAAATTTTCTCCCCAAAAAAATTGCTTAGTAAAACATTTAAAAACAAAAAAAAATTTTTTCATTTATGTTAAAATTTTAAAAATTGTCAATATATTTCTTATCAAATATTTTTACAATGTTTAAATATGTTTAAATTGCAAAGATTTACCGGAAACTTTTTTCCTATTACTAAAAAAATTTATTTGCACATATTTTGAACTGGATTGAAAAGAATGTTAAATTTTCTAAAATAAAATAAACAAAAGAATAAAAAATAAAAAATTTAAATTTTTTTTATTTAAAAATGTTAATTTTTTTTAAAGAAACGGAAATTTTTCAAAAATTATATATATTTTATATATATATATATATATATATATATATATATATATATTAATAATAATTTTAAATTTTTTTAAAAAAAAATTTTTCATTAAATTAATGCCATACTTTTTTTTATATAAACACGAATTTTGGAACAAAAAAAAATTTATTAAATCATTTAAACATATATTTTTAAAAAAACGACGAATATTAAAGCATTTATGATGAGGAAAAAATTAATTATTTTTATTCGAAAAATATTGATTCTATTTAAAGAATATTTATCAACATGATCCAGAATGGGTCGTGCCGTTAAATCAGTGGGTCCAAACCGTGGGCTGAATCACGAGTGCAGGGCTGGAGAAATTTTCCTAAACAGTTCCATGCCTAAATTGTGGGGGTGGGGAAGGTGGAAGCCATCATCGTTCCTTCAAACTCCGGCTAAATCGTACGTCCAGTATGGTGATCAAGGCTAAGGTCTGAAACAGGGTATTTAGCCCAGCCAGGGGAAATTTCTGGGCCTCGATCTGACTTTTCAGGGGGGGATGAGAAAAAAATCAACATGATAAAATTATTATCAAATAGATATCTTCCCAGAGTTGATTAAAAATTTTTAAACTTTAGACAGTTTTTGGACAGTTTAAAAAGTTTTAAACTTCAAGAGGTTATATTTTTCAATTCCTGATTAGTTTGCACTTTCCCCTTTATATAAAACTTGAAGGATTCTCCCGTGGGGATCCCTTTATTTTAAGTTATCTTCTGATCTAAGGTGAAAGAGGGGATGAAGAACCGGCGTTCCCATGATTTTAATATATTTTTATTAAGATTTTAAACAAAACACTATATAATGATAATAGTTATATTTAAACTTAGAGGATCTGAGGTGAGAAAACACAAAATACGTATTACCAAATAAGCGCTATCCTGACCACTATGATTAACGCTTATTCCTAAACTCTGTTTATATCACATTTCCCTTGTTTAAAAATTTATCCTACTTAATCTCTTGGTTAATAACAACCTTGTTTCCCAAAATGGGCCCTTGATCCGCGGGGAAAGTATCCACCTTGACTTGATCATTTGTTACGAATAGTTCCCCGAATAACGGTTTATTTTCTTCCTTCAGTTTACGCGTTTAAAACTCAGACTAGCATAATCACTTCCCAATAGGTCATTGCTTACTTTAAAACTTCTGCTTTTTAAAAAAGATTCTTTTTTGCACACTCACGCTTCGCTTTGGGTTTGGTTGGAAAAAAATTTTCCCTTTTTCCCCCCAAAAAACCCAAGGGAGTTTTTGTGGAAAAAGTGATGAGCCCGTCACAATATTATTCAAATTTTTTAGTCGTTAAAAAATGCTTTTTTTTTATCCCCCCAAGTTCAAATACATTTTTTTAAAATTGAGTGGGGGACACAATATTAATACAGTTTTTTCAAATATTAATTCATTAATGAACTCAGTGATGGGGGACATCCCATGGGGAAAAGGCCTACTGTCCCCAAACCCGGGAATACACGACCTTGGGCCCTGAGGGGGGGGCAGGGTTTTTGGTCAGGTGGTCAGTCTGACACAAAACCCCCCGGGGTTAAGTTCCCAAGCAAGTTTGGGTTTCTTTTATAAAACCCATTGAAGGAATGAAAGGCTGAGTCAACCCCCCACCCCGGGTTTTGAAGCTTAACCGTGGGTGGGAAGCTCGACACTAACCAGGGGGCCACTTTGAAATTACAATTAAGTATAATTAATAAAAAAAAAAAAAACCCAAAAATAATAACCAACACCATATATAAAAAGGGAAAAATCACTCATTTTGTCCCCAGTAAATTGGCGTTGGACCTCTAACCCAAAAGGTCGGGGGGTTTTAACCCCCCACCTGGGATCCCCAATTTCGGGGGTTGTGATTTTGAATGAATAAATAGCAACAAACAAAAGTAATAGTTCAACACCATATATAGAAAGAAGAAAAATGGAAATCGCTTTCTATTTTCCCTTTTTAATAGTGTGATTCTGTCAATGTATAAAATTTTTATTTATATTAATTGAAAATTTTTAAAAAAAGTAACTAAAATAAAATTTTTCTTGTTGACAAGTAGGAATTGAATTTTTTTTTTTTTATATTACTTGTTTTTATGAGAAACATACCTGAAAAGCTGAGAAGTAATTAGGCGTTTCTTTTAATAAAATGCATAGAAAAATTAATATTTTATGGTGTATCAACTTTTTCAAATTTCAAAAGTACGTATAGGATATTTACTTAATATGCATCACACTTACACAAATTCTTAAAGCTCCATGGTAAAGGATACTCTTTTTGAGAATAAACTATTCTACTATTACTTTAAAATTGATTTGACTTTACTAAATATCTACTTACGCATTACTTTACCCACGATTATACCCTTCCCAATTCTTAAGCTCTCACTCTTCGACTGTTTTATTACTAATTCTAATTCATCATCATTATTCTTGGACAAACATTCAATACTTGTCCTTCTATCAATCAAGTTTTAATATTTTCAAAGGAGTGTTCGTGAGATTTATAGTAACGTTTTCTAAAAGTAAATGTATCTCTATTTTAATTAAATGCTGTTCTAAATTTAAGAGATTTTTCAATTGTATTGAGTAGACTTACATGCAAATTTTACAATTAATTCTAACGATCAATAGTAGTAATGATACAGTTTGGCGTCAGAAATAATGTAATTCCCTAAATGATATAATTGAAATGGGGATATTTGTTCCCAATATATTAAACGAAATTGGGTTAGTTTTTGCATATCTAAAGGAATTTCGTTGATTTAACTGTCTTCTGAAAAGATATCGCATTTCAGAATCTTCAAGTTGATTTTTTTAGTATGAGCATCGTATGTAAAATTCGTAGAACATATATTTTAAAGATAAGAAAGAAAAATAATCACAGATTATATATATATACTGAGCTTATTTTATTAATCTTAGATATTATAGGGAATATGTATATTTTAATCACATCACACACATTGATATCAAACATTTCTAACAGTATCAAAAGAGATGATGATAATTGTCATGCTTAACCTAAATGTTAATTTTAAGTATAAACCAACTTTTTCTAAAATTGGGGGGGGCCCTGGGGGGTAAAACTCTGCAAGAGGGGCGCGAGCATATTGAAACGTAGAAAATAAAAGATTATTTAAAAAAATTATTAATTTACTGAAAGTAAACAAACAAAATATATTCTGGCACAATAAAAAGTAAAATACACATTTAAACTCATGTAATACACTTGTAAATGTATCAGTACTGCACAATGTTTTTTTGAAATTTTTTTAATATACTAAGTTAAGAATTTTAAAAATTATCCGTAACTCCATGGGCCTTATATATAAAATTATACGAAACGGGAAAACACCCTTAAAATTTTTCCGGTTTTAAATTTAATCCTTTAACGCCAAAAAAAAAGGTAAGCTATTCCCCCCCAAAGAAACCCTTTCCCAAAGTAACTTTTATTTGGGGGAAAGGGGGAAAAAAGGAAAATAAATGATAAAATCCTCTAAAGAAAATAAAATCCTTCCAAAAACACTGTCGGGTCCTTTTTATTTCATTAAAAAAGCTTTTGGAATAATTTTATGGAAAGCAATGCACAGAAAAGATAAATTGTAAATATACGTCGGGGGAAAATTAACGTTTTTGACTGAGAAAAGCGTTTATTAAAACGCTGATGGCGGCCATTTGTAAAAAGGAAAAATTATTTTTAAAATTTAATACATTGTTTTTTGGGAATGGGGGGCGGACGGAAATTTTTTTTTTGAATATTGGGTCGCAATTTTGAAAGTTTGAAAAAGCACTTGTGGTATAAACAGGTATCATCAACTCCCTGGTGAATGAAAAATATGTCAAAAATATAGGAATCAAAAACAAAGGGGGCATTTTTAACAAATATATTTTAGATTCATTCAAATTTACCCCCGGGGGATCTCAAAAAGGGAAAAATCACATATGATCAAAAAAGTTTTTTTTATACCACCCTTTTTGACTGTAAATAGCATTGATTGCTACGTAAGATGGGGTTTTTCTTCTTGCGTGTCGTAAACTTTCTTATTGAATAAATTTTTTTATTGGGGCTCACTAAAAAAAATTTTATCATAAAAAGACACCCCAACCCTTTAAAGGAAACCCCGATTATTTTAAACCGTGTTTTTTAAAAGTGTAAAAATGGAAAATTTTATTATATTTAGTGCCACTTATATTAGAAAAATATGGTTTTTTTAAGAATATTATTACAATATAAAAATTATTTAAGTAAATATATTGAAAAAAAATGAACAAAAAAGTCTTTTTTTAAAATATTATCTTTTGTAAAAAAATTTTGGGATTATAATAATAATATATAATTTTTTTTTGTATATGGCTCAAACCTCTGTACAGAGCCCTCAACTAGAATGTTTGAAATTTTAAAACCCCAAAATTTTGGTTTATCCATGTTTTTTTGACAACATAGGGAAAAATTTTTTAAAAAAAATCCCCAAAATTATTTTTAATTAGTTGTAACTTTGAGAATAATACGAATTTTTAAAAAAAGAATTGTTCAAAACCTCTATAGAAAGTCTTTACTTTACATAAGCACACACACACACAAAATATCATTTTTTTGGGGGCCCCTTTTTTAAAAAAAAGGAGAACTTTTTTAAAAAAAAAGGGTTTTATTCAAATTTAAATTTTTTTGCCAAAATATTGTATTTAAAAAATTTTTTTTTTGTCAAAAGGTCTTAAAAAAATTTTTAAAAAACATGTATCCTAATCTAAGTACACTAAATATTTTTAAAAATTATTCTTTTTTGCGCAAAATCACTTTTCCCAAACTAGCCCAATATTAAAAATACATATTATAAAACACGGGGTGCTTTTTGCACATATTTTTAAGAAAAAATCATTTTGTTCGTGAAATTTTTTGTTGCCCCAAGGGTGTTCCCCCCACAAACTTGGGGTAAAACCCGGAAGTTAAACCCTGTCTCGGGCTCCCCAATTTTTCCCCTTTTTTCCACTTTTGGGAAGGGCACGATTTACAAAATTTATTTTGTATGTGATGTTATATAAAGAAAAATATTTTAAATATAAATTTTTTTTGAAAAAAATTTAAAATATGGTATGATTTATTTATTATAAATATAAAATATTGGTCAAATTTGAATTATTCAAATCTTTTTACTTTATGGGTACAACGTGTTCACCATATCAAATAGTAATCGCCACATCTACTCCTCAGAGAAAGATTACAGCTCTTCACAGACACTAAAAAGGCATAATTGCTGCAAAAGGTAAATAAAGAAAGTTCCTTTATTGGCTATATTTGAATTACCAATCGGAAATAAGACTGGGCACGTCCATAAAACAATGTATACTGGGATACATTAATCTGGAACTATGGAAATGAATTTTACTTTCCTTATCTCCTATTTAAACTACAGGAGACATCCGGAATTAGTTAATACATTATGTTTATTTTTTTGTTGTTGTTGTTGTTGTTGTTCTTTTATTCAGTTTGTTCAAGGTTTACATCAGCTTTGAGGGAAATAAATCTCTGGATGCAATGTCAGCTGGATTCGCTTTCTTTGGAACGTATTACAGTCTGACTGTTGCACAACTGGTACACTACGCCAAATATGAAACATTTGATGATTATAAAAGGCGAATTCAAGTATGCTTTCTTTTGTAAAATAAAATAAGCAAATTTTTTCTGCTCGACATCAAAGATTTCCCCGGGGCTTAATTTTTATTTTGCCGCACGAACTTCATACGGGTACCTTTGGCAACTATTCTTTCGCCCCACCTATTCGTTCTATTTAAAATCTATATTCTACGTGACACGATGTAAGTAATGTTTTTATTTTTTCAACGTTTATATTACTTTTATTTTACTTCTCCATTTTTATTATTTTTACAGTACAAAAGAAACTAAGAAAAACAAGACAGTAGGTTGTTGCCGCAATTTTTTTTAACTCCTTCCCGGTTCAATTTATTTCTGAATTATTGATCAAAAAATGCCAATATTTTTAATGCTTATTTTTAAACATACATATCTCTTTTGACATAATAGCACCATTCACATACAAAATTTCCCAAAAATTAATGTAAAAAAATTTATGTAAATAAATGAGTAATTTACCTGTAAAGTTGGCTTTTTGTATGAAAGAAATCATTATAGACTTTGCAGTCAATTCTCACTAAAAAAAACTAGTTTATTTTGAAGCATGGGGGTTATAAACCCAAATTTGATCAGGGTTTTTGATAAATTGGGAAAACACGGTACTCCAAAACCCCAAACATCATAAATCTGGACAGTAGAATGTTGTTTTGTTCTTCTTTTTTACTCTCTTTTTTTTTGGGCAGCAAATATTAAAACTGTCGTGTTGAATTAGTTTTTTTTCTGTTGGGAGAACGTGGGCAACAAAGTGCCTTTTAAAGGGGGGGGTCTCAGCAGGGACATTCTCATTTTGCAGAAAATTCACCCGGGGGTAATTTTTTTCAATTATTCCGGGAAAACCCTAAAAAATACTGGAAATAATTTGGTAAAAAAATCGACTGCCAGAGTAAAAATTTTTAAAAGTACCCGGAAAACCCTAGGGGGAGTCAGGGGATTAGTTTCCCCCCCGAGCTCAGCTCTTGAAAAACCGGGAAGTGGTTGGTTACATGATGTATCTGAACTCATACGAGCATCAAATTGTCCAAAGGGGGTATAAAAAGGGGGGTTGATTACCGCTAAAATAACGGGATTTGTGAGATGGATCTGAATTTGTTGGTTTAACTACGCTTATGTTGTATAAAAATCCGAACCCAAAGTTTTATAGAAATGGGGGAGTGGGTGTTTGGGTTTTTTTGGCGCAAGAGCCAAATTTTGGCTATACTGCGCCAAACATTCAAAAGGTCTGTGGTCTGGACGGGAAAAAAAGAAAAGAAATTGGGTGACAAAATGGAGGATCAAAAATAAAAAGGATCACTTTTGGGGTACCCCGGGATTAAAGACACCCACCCACCTAAAAAAAGGTGAGCCCCTGAGGGGTTTAAAAAAAAAATGGACTTCGTATTTTTTTTAGTAAAAGGAATGATAAATTTTTAAGTATAGGTCCCCAAATTTTTTTTTCTCTAAGCTTCCAAAAAAAAATTTGCAAAAAAGGTTTTTTTTAACAACTGAGACTCGAAACCCTATATGTCGACCATAAATCATCCATATCTGCCCACAAAATAAAAAATGCCTGATATCTATTGAACAATTTTCTATGAAAAATTTTACAAGAATAATAAATTATTGAAATAAGAAAACAAAATGCAATTTCTAAAAAATAGAGAAAAATATTAAAATTTTATTACAAAAAAAAATTGCAAAAAACGCGTGAATTTAAATATATTATTCTAAATTCCTCAGAAACATATAACCCCTTTTAAACAACTCTTTTTTATAAAACAACAAAAACCTCATGTTAATTAACATAAATATATACTCCCAAATGAATTTTTCTCTCCGTTCTCTTTTTTTATAAACCAGTGTAACACACCGTTTAATTCTAAGACCGAATGGTGGTACTTGTAATGGAATTTTGACCGAAAGAAAAACACCGTTTTACCGTCAGAAAAAGTTTGGGAAATGATTGGTGACCCTTTCCCGTCTCGCTGTCCAATCCCGGGTATGTAATTTACTTAAATTTTTCCCCTTTTTTCCTCTAAAAAGCTTACCCTGTATTGTGCCCCCGGAAAATTCTCCCCTTGTAACTTGTTTTATTTTATGTCCCTTAAAGTATTTTAATTACCCCGAGATCTCGTCCAAAATTTCTTTTGGTTTACCCCAGTAATGAGTAAAGAGACCGTTACACCAGATTTTTATTCTGCTTTTTAAAATTTTTAAATAAAATTAGTAAAATTCCTTTTTTTTTAAAAAAAATTTTTTGATGGTCCAAACTTATCATCAAATATAAAATTAAAGGAAAAAAGGGACTTATTTTAAATGCTTTTTATTTGCCTTTTGGGGAGGTTTTTTTTTAATTTAAAAAAGGCAAAAAAAATTCATTTTAATAGCATATTATAAGCACAATCGAAAAAATGCATTAACCCTTTTCACCTTAAATATCCATTCTAAATATATAAAAAAATTTTTAAGAATATATGAAATCTTCGATATAAATTTTGATATAAATCCATTTTGGGTAAGCTAAAAGAAAGGAAATAAATTATTTTGTCATAAACGTTTTCTCATTAATAAGGGGATTAAAAATTTCTAAAACCCTTGGGAAAAAAAAATGCTAATTGCATCTCACATGTTTAATAAAAAAAAGGGTGATGGAAGCTGCTTGAAAAAAACATAAGAGAGTATCATAATATTGTTAAAAATAAAGATCTCTTTTTTCGATGAAGAAAAAAGAAAAAAACAAAACATATTCCCTTTAAGAAGGAAGTTTTGTTTACTGTGGAAAAAGATTGTCAGTCAAATGTCAAAGGAAAGAGAAAGGGGTTTCCCGAAAGATTCGTTTTTTCAAAGTAACCCCTTAAAAAAAATTAACGTTTTAAAAAAAAAAGGGGTTAGTTTGAAAAATCCCCCCTTTCCTTTTTTTCCCTTGTTTTTCAAAGTCATTTACGAAACCTTAAAATTTCCCCTAATACTAATTGGGCATCCATTCCGGTTTTTTGTTTTTTAAAATCTCTTGACTGCTTTTTAAAAAAAACCTTTAAACGGAACAAAAGGGTTAGATTCTTCCAACCGAACCCTTTTATTCCATTTGCAATAATAAATCCAAAATTAGAAAAATTTAATTTAAAAAAAAAGCTTTTAACCCCGAGCCAACCTTTTCCCCTTAAACCCGGGTGCGGGGGGGAAAAACCGTGGGGAAAAAAAAATTAAAAGGCCCAAGGGCCAAGGAGATTTAATCCATTTTAGGGGCATTTTTTCCCCGAAATTGTGGCTGAAATGAGATCTTTTAAAAAAAAAAAAGCCTAACAATTTGATGTTGCTATGTACCAAAATTATATTACAATGGAAATTTTTTGGGGAAAATTGCCAATTTAGTTTGTAATGATCAAAGCTCAATGGGAAAAAAACCCTTTTTTTGTACGTCCAAGACAGTAACTCAACAAAGAACAAGGATGTCTAAAAATAAAAAAATGGGAAAGGGGGAGATAAAGGGTGAAAAAAAAGGATAATTAATAAGTTGAAAAAAGGGTTCCCCTACAATAAAAGTTCTTATACTGTCATTTAAAAAGGGTTTTTTTTTTAAGGAAAGACTATTTTGGGAAACGTGATTTTAAAAAGGTTTTAAATG
Organism: Trichonephila inaurata madagascariensis; assembly: GCA_019973955.1. Lineage (NCBI taxonomy): Eukaryota > Metazoa > Arthropoda > Arachnida > Araneae > Nephilidae > Trichonephila > Trichonephila inaurata. The sequence goes on from BMAV01009779.1 coordinate 10,984, forward strand.
GATAATTTTTTATGATATTAAATGTCACTTAGATTAGAAAAAAGTAATTTAAAAATTTTTTTAAAAATATTATTACAATCACAAATTATTTAAGTACAATATTTTGACAAAAAATTTAACATAGAATGACCCATTTTCAAAATATTTCCTTTTGTGAAAAAAAGCTTTCTATTATAATCATATTTTGCCTGTAGATAGCTCAGACCTCTGGCCCAAAAGGGTCAACTAGATTTTTTGGAAAAAATATAACTTAAAGGGTTTATCCACGTTTTACGACAACAGAGGGGAGAAATTTTTAAAAAAAAAAAAACGCCGATAATTATTTTAATTGGGGAACCCCTTTAAAATAATGTGAATTTTTTAAAATCATAGGTAAGGGCCCCTGTACAGAGGTATAAGCTTTTTACAGGCAAAATTTTTATTATAAAAAATTTTTCAAAAATGAAGATTTTGGGAAAAAAAAGGTTATTCTAATTTTTTTGCCGAAATATTGTATTTAAATAATTTTTTCAAAAAAGTCCTTTTAAAAAAACTTTTCATATGTATTCTTCTAAGTGACAAAATATCATGAAAATCATCCATTTATGAGCTTTTCTTTAAAAAACACGGGGTTTCCGAACGAATCATAAACCCTTACCAAAGTACAAAAAGGGGGAGTGGGTGGCCCGTGATGGGCCCAAAAAGGGAAAAAAATGAACAATAGTGGCCAAAAACCCTGCCCAATTTTCCTTTTTTTTAAAGACTGCCGGTTGTTTTTCCCCGGGCATGGTCGTCCCGGGGTTTATTGGGGGGGTGAATAAGAAAAAAACTCTCCCCAAAAGGGAAAAACGTCAAATTTTAAATATTCAGACATTTGGAAAGGGATAAAATTAAAATATACTTAAATTGGTAATTTAAAAAAAATTTCTCTTGTCCCTTCCCGAATGGGAAACGGTTAAAGTTCTGGTAATTAAAAATCGAAAAAAAATAAATTGTAATTATTTTGTTTGTTTTATCCGGGAAATAATTATTCCTATATATTTTTCAATCGTGTATAGTCCCTTTTTTTTGACATTACAAAAAAAAAAATATTTATTTTTTTTTTTTATTCGTAATTGGCATCCCTACATGATAAAAAAAAGGGGGATTTCTTCCCATAAGGTGTCTCCAGAAAAAAATCTTTTTAACATACTTTGGGTTCCCTAAAGTTATCTTACTTCCATTTAACTTCAACGATTTAAAACAAAACAACGACGTCCCTTTTTCAATTAAACCCCAAAGAGAGGGGAAAAACCCAGTTTTTTGAATTTTCAAAATCCAAAAAAAATGTTTTCTTAAAATTTTTGCGTCTTCATGGTTTTCTCCATATTGCTTTCTGCGGATCGGAAACCTAAACCTTTTTTTTTTTTAAAAATATTCCTCCAAAAAATATGGGGAATTTTTTTAAAAAAAACACCGAAATTGGCTTTTTTTTGATCTCAACAGTTCTTTTTAAAAACTTTCACTTTTTTCTTTTTCCCCTTCCCCAAAAAGACCCAAAAAGTAGAAAAAATTCTTTTTTTTTTAAAAAAGCAAGAACCAAAAAAATAATAATAAAAAATTTTCTTTTCAAAAACCAGTTTTTTTGGTATTAACAACATAATTTTTTTGCATCTTTTTTTTTAGTAAAAAGATTTTTTTACAATTTCAACCCTGACATCTTTTTTTTTTCACTTCAAGACGTTGTTTTTTTCCCTTTCCTTTTTACAGATTTCAGTAAATTTTTTAGGACTTTTATATTTTTTTGAATACAAGTTGTCAAAAAACTGGGTTATTTGAAATCCGAGTTTCCCTGCAAATTAATATGTTGTAAGCAAAAATTTACCCTCATCCCTCCAAAAATTTTGCCAAAAAAAAGTTAAACCACTTATCACAGTTATTCATAGCTTTAAAAAAATAAACTTTTTCTAATATCTGCCAAATTGTTCCCGAAAAATTTTAGGGATTTGGGTTATTTTTAAAACCCAAAATTTTGTTCAGACTGCAATCCAGTTTTTTTGGTGAGAATTCAAAATTTGTTTTTGGGGGGAAAAAATAACTATTAGAATTGCTTTCTTTTTTCTTTTTGCAATAATACACACAATGACGGCGACATTTAGTTTTCTCAAAGAAAAAAATATTTTTTTCCCAAACACCTTCATAAAATGATTTGTCCTGCTTTGCAGTTTCCTACTATGTACCTTTTATAACTTCAGGCAAAAATTTCTAAATAAAGGAATTTTGGCACTCTAATTTTAACCTGTGTTAGGTTCATCGTAGGGCTTTGAATCTAAAATTGTTTTATAAGTGTTACCATTTCCAATAATTTTCGTACATTTAATTTCATATACTGCTATACATTTCTGAAATCCATCTTGAATTATGTTTGATTTCATGTTCGAGGAACTACTACGCCAAATCTTACCCAACACAATGGATGTCAGGCGTTAATTCACAGTAAATATTCTTTGGAACCATGTAGTATCCCTTTCGAAACACATATACAGTGAACCTCTATATAGGACCTCTTTTTGGAATTTTTTATACGAATTTTTTCCGGGAAACCCTTTGAACATTTCACGATTTTTTTCGAAAATTTTATTGGAAATGATTTTCTATATAACGAACTTTTTTTTTGTAAAATTTTTTTTTGTTCCCCTTTTTTAAAGTTTTTTGGAAAAAATTTCAAGTTATTCTCTTTTAACATATCTTATGGTGGTCATAAATCTTGAACGGGTTTTTTACCCTAACTCCTGAGAGCAATAGAGCTCTGGACGTTTCACCCAAAAAGTGCAACTTTTACCCCCCATTGCTCAGTTCTCAAAACATTTCGATATCCTCTTTTCACCCTAATGGAAGTTTTCAGTGTCTTAATTATAAAATAATGATTTTTAATAACACACACCTTGTAGTTTAAAAATTATAAAATACCCTTTAAAAATTTATTAATTTGAATATAAAATTATTTTCTTAGTACTGAAAATACAGCGAATTCTTCGACATTCTTTTTTCTTGTTTTCCTTGCCGTTGTTCTTTCTTTCTTTTTTTATGGTTATGATATATGAAATAAACATATATTAATTTTTAAAAAAAGGTGCAAATAATTACTTTTTTTAATACATAGTGTTTATGAATTTAAAATGTGTTTTATGGGGTTTATAAAAGTATATTAAAAAATGAACCCTATATAACGAACTTTTCGGGGTTTTGCGACTTGTTACATAGATTTCCCACTGCAAATATATATATTTTATTTATTTTTTCCCAAACCGGCGCAATATGAGACCATAAAAAATTGGCAAATGACAAAATATTTTCATAAAATTAGGGTTTTTTAAATTTGATTTGGAATAGTTGATTTTAAACTTTGTGTTAAATAGTTAACTTAGGAAATAACCCACAGTAGTTACAATGTATGATAAACGCATGTTACGCAGTATATAATCCCAATACGAACTAAACTCGGTAGTGCACCAGCTCATGAGGGCCAAGGCCTCTGTGCCTATCCTAGTTTTCGTGACCTTGGGTGTTAAGGTACATGTGGTTCGAGTCAGGTGGTCAGTCTGACGTGAAACCCCAGTGTTTGCTCCCGCACAAGCGGAACTCATTTATCGACCCCTGAGAAGGTATGAATGAGTCGACCCCCAGTCCGATTTGAACTCCCGGCCCTGTGGCGGAGAAGCGAGATACACACCAGCCGCTGGGCTCCCAATATAACCTAATATACAATTTAGAAATAATTTTTAAAATATCTAGATGTCTGTTTTAATTCAAGTAAAGAAAAAAAAAGGTTTGAAAATAAACACTTTTTAATTTCTTCGGATTATAAATGATATAATAAATGGAAATAAATAAACAAAAACTTACCACTCTCGGTAGAAGCGAATGATTGATTCTATATGATCTCTTGTCCCAACAACCATACTCAACAATTATCAACATAGGAATTCCATCCGGTTCAACTTGTACAACCTGTGAGCTGATAAACGGTTATCTTCCAACCCAGAACTATATATTTCTTTTTCGGTAACTTTTCTCCAGCTATAAAGGGATAGTTTTTTCAAAATTTTTAAAAGCTTGGTGTGGAACTCAGTAGAACCTTTTTTTTGTGCGGTCCTTTTGATGCGATTTTATTTTTGCGACCGCATAAAAAATTTTGCAATTTTTACAAGCTTGTTATATTTTAAATTTAAAGAAATTTTCGGTATTTTTTTGTCCCGGGTATTTTTTTTGCGGTTTTATCAACCGCACAAGAACAGGTTCAAATGTATTTAATGTGGATAAAAATCATTCCAATTTTGCAAAACTCTTATCAACTTTATAAAACCGCACAAACTTTTCTTAAAACGGGTTTTAGTACACTTTTCTTGAAAGTGGCATATTTCACATTTCATTCTTATGCTAAAACTAATTCCTTTTTACTTTATACATTTTTTAATGTCTGAAAATGTGAACATTTAACAAGGAGATCGTGACTGTTTATAATTTGAATTTGGTTCATGAAATATTTGCTAATCTTCTTCCACTTAGTAAATGTGTTTTTCTTTTTGTATTTGAAGTAATAAGTATTTCGAGTAAATGTTTGTATTTAGAGGTGTGAACATTTTTCATAGCACATTCTCTTAGAATTCCCTTCGGGGGAAAAAAAAAGCAGATGTACTAAACGTTAAAAGTCGGCTTCATAAGCTTGTCTCTATACAGCCGTTATCCTTAATACAAAACTTGTCGGTTGTCAGTAGAGGATAGGGTAATACTAATACCATAATCTTAGTCTCTGCAAAAATTTTCTTATACGTATGATTGTCAAAAACCACAAGATATATGCGCAATGAGGGCATATGTAACATAAAAATTTACTAGCTTTAAACCCCTTTCAGAAAAGAATTAACTTTTCAATGCTCTCCTAAAAACCAATAATTCAAATATGCATAATTTAATTCCTTATATTCTAATGATAATTCTAAAAGGCCAAGAAAATTTCTCTTGATTCTTATAATCCTCCATAACATATTTCATGCAAAAAATTTTTTTCCATAGTATCAAAAATTTACTTTTCTTTACATTTTTAATTTTAAATTCCCCCCCGCTGGAAAGCCTCCCCCATTTTCTTTTCACGCCTCGGGGAGGCCAATTGGATCTCTGTTCATTTTCCCCAGCAACCAATCAGAGAGCAGCCTCTAAGCTCTCATCCAAGCCAAAAAATCAAACAACTTTTTCGCCCAGATGAAGAACCAAAACCACGCCTCCTGGATCCTATCGTTCGACCAATCACCGTCATGTCACTCAGCAGAATGCAAAACATCACTTTCGTCGTGCCCAACATCACAGGCTATCCCGACATGGGATTGAAGACTGTTCTTACAGTCCCGATGCCCTAAGTACAACGCCTATTCAAAGCTTAAGGTTGCTGGTTCAACCTCGGCAAGAGTCGATAGATTTTCTGGATGCGAAAATCGTAGGCAGGCATGGCATATGATTATGTGACGTAAAAAATCCTTTATCAATTTTTCTCGGTTTTCCTCAGCAAATTTAAATAGTGGCTATTTGGGATCCCGACTTGTTAAAGGTTTTCGCGTCGTAAAAAGGTTTTTGTGTCCCCCGAAAAAGCTTAAAGGAAACTTGCCGTTCAAAGGCTAAGTTGCCAAAATACTGCCCCACTGGGGAAAAAACTAAACGTTAAAGTCAGAATTAACCATCAACAATACTTGTTTCAACTAATACTTAAATACTCAACTTAACAATATACCTTTTCAAACAAAAAAAAAAACCTTAGCAATGAATTTTAAAATAGATTCTCACTGTGGGGGAAAAAAAAGTAGTTCATAAAAGATCATAAAAAAAGTAAGTACATTGATTCGAACAGATGTTTCCGGAAGAAATAAAAAGGGTTTTTATAAAATATAAAAATATTTTTTAAAATTACTGAAGAGCAAAAGTTGTTTTTTAAAACATTGCATTATGATCAAGGGGACATCGTCTTGGGAATATTTGAAACTTATTTAGGATGCCCTGGTAATAAATCCCCCCATTTTGGTGAAACTACATTTTTGTTTTTAATTCATGGGGAAAGGCGGAACAAGGTGCAAACTATAACAAAGTTTTTTTGATGAAGGGAGAAGTTATCTAATGCGTGCTTCTTTCCCAAAATGGGGGCGCCCCCAGGAGGGGGCGAGCATATTGAAAAGTCGAAAACAAAAAATTGCTTTAAAAATTATTTTTCGAAACAAATAAAAAAAAAATAAAAACATTTACACTTATAAATATATCAGTACTGCGAAAAATTTTATAATTATTTAAAAATACTACTTAAGAACAAGTTTAATAATTTTCAGTTCCCCATAGGTTGTCATATATAAAATTAAAAAAAAAATTAACACTTATCTTGATAATTTGTGCGGTTTATAATTAATCCTTTGAATGCCGATTTAAAATTACGTGATGATTCACTCCCTATGCCACCGTTTAACACGAGCACGTAACTGGTGTATTGGGGGTAGAAAAAGGGGAAAAAAATAATCTGAAATAAGTAAACCCTTCCCAAAAGACGAAAAAGGTCCTTTAATTCCCCCCAAAAAGCCTTCAGAAAATTTTTTATGGATAGCGTGCACAGAAAATATCTATTTCGGAAAGACTTTTAAATACGTCCGGGGCTTTTTAAACACTGACAGCGGAACGTTTATATACACCGAGGGCCCTTTAAAGAGAAAAAAAGGTATTTGGGGTTTGCTCCAAAGTATAATATTTTGTTCAATGCATCGTTATTGTAAAGGGGGGGGCGATGAAAATAGTGATTGAATTTGGGTCGCGAATATTAAAAGTTTAAAAATCGATCTAATGTCTTGTACAAAAGTATAAAAAAACAAGCAAATGAACTTCAAAATATATCTAATACGTCATAATTGCATTTCTGTAAAGCTAAATAGAATTAAAAAAAAAAGAGCTACTCCCCTTTGCTTTCAGTTCTTGGGAATTCTGTCCCCCTATTCCTTTCTCTATCTCTCCATTTTCTCTTCGTTTTTTATTTTTTTTATTTATTTATTTATTATTTATTTGTTTAAAAGCTGAAATATATTGTTCAAAAATGTACTTCACAACTTATTTAAAACTGAAAAAAAGGGTGCGAAATAAATTTTGGCTACGAGTGTTTCTCAATTAAATAAAACATTTTTAAAAATTTAAAAGGATATAAAAAAGCTTAATATTATCCCCACGCTCACAGCCTCTGTTTCCCCCAAACGCATCTAGTGGAACTACATTCCTTCTCTGTTCGGACCCTTTTTCCTCTCCTGTTGCAAAAAAAAAACACGCTTACACCCTTCCCTGGGGGTCAGTCCCCCCCTTTGGGGTGACAAAAGTTTAAGGCGCTCGCCCCTCCTGGTCAATCAATCACTCTTTCAGTGTTTCCGCACATTCTCCTACCTTTAGTTTTCCTGCTGTAAAAAACCAAACACAACATAAAAAATACAACAGTAAACAAACTTGAAAAAAACATTTTAGGCATATGCCCCAAACCTTCGGAGTAGTTCTTTTCTGCCTCTCCTTGTGCGAATGACAGAATCAGTCAGATCTTTTGGAAAAATAATTTCTGGTTCTTCGTTTTAGATTGAAAAAGTCTTTGCACTGGTCTGACCAGTTCCCCAGTCTCAGTTTTGACTCGAGCGATTAATGTGTCCATTTTTTCCCAGGAATTGGTTGAATTACTCTAGCAAGAGACCACAGGTCGATTCTTTAAATATTTTCCCCAAAATTTCCTCTCCCACCGTTGGGGTTTGTTTTCCCGGTGACGCTGCGTTTGCTCTCCCCAAGTTGGCCTAGGTACTCAATTCTAAATTTTTTCCCTAACTTCCCCCGAATGGTTTGAACATGTCTAATCCTCTTATTGATTTCTTGATGATCTGACAATCTATTCGTTAATCTGACGTTTCGATTTCTTGTAAAAACATGGCTGGTGTTTGGTGATAAATCATTAACATCTCAAAAATTTTAAGAAGGGCTAAATTGATACATGTTCACATTCACATAGTACAGTATTTAATTCTTCGTAATATAACAAGCTCTACCTAACTTTTTTTTCTCAAAATTTGTTTTAACATTTGAATCATTTTTTCCCCAAAAAATCCCCACCATGCGGCACTGGGGGGTTAAATTTCCACTTTTTTTTGGAAAATTTAGTTTGGGGGCATTACTACACCCTATAATAAAATTAAGTGCGCTATTAGCCCCAACAAAATTTGTTCCATTATCCGAATAAATAATGGTCGGTTGGCCTCTTCTCGAAATAAATCTTTTTAAAAAAGATTGAAAAATTGGGAAAGAAAAAATGTAATAAGTTAAAAATGCACGCTCGGAATACAGCACAAATTGAATAATACTACCAACCCCTTACTCTTATCTTTTAAATAAAGGGGGTGCAAGATAAACTACAACTTGAAATATTTTAGAGTTGCTTACCCTATCTTTCGGTAAAGAAGATGGTACCACTTCCTTTTTTGACCCGAAAATTTTTTTCACCTAGTGCATTTTGCATTATTTGTCATTAATTTTCGCGCTTTTAAAACCCAAAAAATTTTCCCAAAATATTCATTACAATAGATCCCCCTACATGCATAAGTTCCTCATGTTTGCGATATAAATGAACCGGGGGTTTTCCTTAGGAAAAATGATAGGTTTAAAAATTATCTGTATCTTCGAAATAAGTTTTGTTCAGCCCCAAAATTCAAATTGATCTAAAAAAGGGTTTTTAAAAGGACGCAATTTCTCATCCGTCACTCCCTAAAAATTTTTCCCATTTGTATTAATTTAATTACAATTTTTTTTCCCATGATCAAATTCAGAAAATGTTTTTTCCCAAGTATTACAAACATCAATTCTCTTGGCTTTTTTAAAAAAGAAACGAAATATCAAGCAATCATGCGAACAACTTTTAAGAAAGATGAGAAATATTTACAGTGCCAGTTAAACTCCTCAATCCTCTTAGCGGTATTAACCAAAACAGACCTTAACTCTAAATTTATCGCATTTTCATCGGGACTTGTTTTGATCTCGGGCATTGAACCGGGTTTCGGACAACCAGGGGCCCCTCCCACCATCTTAAATAAATAAGCTGCTGGCGCTAAAACCCCCAAAAAGAATGTCCGCGAAATTTTTTTTCTGAAGGCACGTGTTCCCAGCTACTAACACCCAAAAGGTTTGTTTCTTTCCCGTGTTAAAACAAATACGCCCCAATCTCTGTACGTTTATCCATGCTAACCCCGTCATGGAATTTTAAAAAATTAAATGAAATCGGGAAGTTTAAGTCTTTTTTAACAGAAGCCGAAAAGTCGGGTTCCAAGTGTGCATGATAATAATAAACGGGGGATAGAAATATTTTTAAAAAGGGCTACCCTCATTTTTTGCCTGTACCCATTTCCAAAACTTTTTCCTCATATTCTCCCCTAAAAAATACACAAGCGGCATACGCTTTTTTACTAGCGTCACAAAACACAAGAATTTATCTGTTTAATTTTAGGCTCAAATTCAAACATCGAGGGATTTTAATCCCCCCAAGGTATAGGGAGTTGCTGAAACCCACTTTTTAAACGATTTAAAATATTTTCGGGGGAGATTTTCGTCCCTTTTTAATTTTTAATTTCAAATTTCCTGAAAAATTTTTTGGGTTTTTAAAAAGTCACAGGAGCCGTAAAACCAATCGGATAAAAAATATGATTAGCTATGGATAACAATGACCTTTTTTTGTTATAGTCTTACCTTCATTTTTTTGACGTTAATTTTACATGATAAACAATCATCTCTGAGATTCCAAATTAATCCTAAAAACCCTAGTCTCAAAGTTATCAGGTTGGCTTTCCAACTCCCAAAATTTTCAGGATTCAATAAAATGTTTGACTCCAGCCTCTTAAATTAAAATGCGCTGAAATAACAATATTTTAGATTCGACTATAAATTTTGCAACTGTTCTTCGGTCTCAAAACTAGTCACACAGTTGTCAACATAAAAAAGTTTTCTCAAAAATTTTGCTACATTATCAAAGGGTTTCCCCTAGCATTATCTAAATTGATTTAATGTAGCACCCAGAAAGGGCTGGATGTCACTCAAAAACTACACGACGGTGACTAGATTTTAATGTGGTCCCCATTTTCTCTATCATACCACATAAAACCCCAAAAAAACTCTATCTTGCTCCCCTTTCTCCAATCTGTAAGAAAGCCTTTTCAATGTCTGGGAAAAAACCCCCAAACTTATACTTTCTAAAACGATTAAGTATAGTCGGTTTCTTCCCAAAGTTGGGGCCTTTTCCCAGGGGTCATTTGCGAAAGAACCCTTCGTTCGCGCGGCGGTCAAAAAAAGGTCTTATTTTCTTGCTGTTTTCTTTAATAACAGGGCCTATGGGGAGATAATGAACAAAATTTTTTTTTGTTCTCTTCTTTTCAATGATTTTTTTTGATAACCCAAATCAAAACTCTTGGTATTCCTCAAATTTACCCATTGCAATTAATTTTCTTTTGACCAAGTCTATTTTTAGCTAATTTCTTATTAGACGAAAAGTTTATTGTCCCCGCAGGGGAAAACTCCTCTATCGACCACTAAAATCTACACTTATGGTTTTGAAAAAGATTTATTTCTCTTCTTGTAATTCCCCAATTTTGTCTTGGTTTTAGGTCTGTAAACCAAGAGAAAAGCTTTCCCCAAAAGGAAATACACATATCATTTAAAAAAATAAGTAAATTCTAAAATGGTTTTATAAAATTATTCATTTCTATAAGTTTTTTCCCCTAATTAACCTAATTTAGTTTTTTTGCTCAGGAAGATTTTTAAATGAAAATATTAGTCAGTAGCTTTCCGCACATCTTTAATAAAATTTTATCCCAAATTAGACCTCTATCTGATAAATTAATTTTTTTATTTTTTTAAATCAATTTTTTCCCCGGACCCAAATCTGATACGGAAAATATTCAATTTTCTTGGTCTCCCTTTAAATTAAAGTTAAATTTTTTCAACATTGTTAAACAGATTTTTTAACATTTTTTGTCATACATTTTTTTTTTTACCGCCAAAAAAAAAAAAGAATTCTTCTTCTCCCTTTATTTTTAAATCTAATTTTCCCAGTGGATTTTAAAAAATACGATTTTTTTAGATCCGGTGTCTTAAAACTCTTATAAAAACTTATGGTTTCCGGAACACAACCACGGTCGCGAAAACTTCAGAAGTGCAAGCGATTGCCAAAAATTAGGCGAGAACAGCGTCTTTTTTTCTCCGCACTTTGGGTTTCAAACCCCCTCCCAAAGGGAATTTAGAGCACAAAACCGCATAATGCGTTTTTGCATATTATATTTAACATCTGATCTACATGAATGTGACATGTGACCCCCTTTTTAACAAAATAACACACGCCTCTCTTAATCACAGCATTCTTCTTAACATCATATAGCAGAAAGGGTTCACAACAATTTTTTAGAGGCATGCGTTTTTTTCAAAAATATACAAAATCATTTCTATTCTTAAAATTTAAAAATCTTTCCTGTTTTAAAGTTACTTTAAATAAATTACAGTTGGTGTGGAAAAACCCAATTTTTTTTATAATTAAATTTTAGAAAAAAACTATTCTATGGTTTTATTCTGTCCCCACCCAGAAACCTCTATCGATAAAAATTTCATAAAAAAATCAAAAGGGCTTTTTCCTGATTTCGATGAATAAAACTTCTCCCAAAAGGGCCAGAATTTCAGCGGGAAGACAGGTTCCCCCATCGGGAACAGCATGGCTGCATATTTTCTTTGGTGACTCCCAAAAGGGTTCAAGGGCGTAGCTGGGCCCCCTTTGTCCAGCGAAGACAAATTTACTTTTTTGCCCCTGCGAGCCGCAAGGGTTCTCATACTTGTCAAAACATCCCCTTTCGAACCGCATTTTTTGGTATTCAAAAAACCTTTTTGTAGTTTTCGGGGTCGCCGGAAAACTTTCAACTATTCCTGGCGGGATTTTGGGTTGTTGCCTGGATCAGGTACTGAAAATTTTTTCATCATCAATGCTCTCTCTTCTGGATTCTCTTGAACTGGTTGTGGAAACCAGCTAATCTCAACTCTCGAAAACTGCTGGAACAATCTTGGGGGGGCAGGGGTGAAGACGAAAATGTGACCAGGCTTTGGGGGCCCCCTTTCCCCAAAGCTCTGTCTTCTGATATTTTTTTACGCGGACTTTCCAACAAAATCTTTTTCATAGCCTTCAATGGCTTCAAATTCAATATTGTACGCTTCTTGCGTACAGTTTGACTCGATATTTAAATTTTAAAACTCATCTTCTACTTCTTTAAGTTTTTTCGCTTTTTATTTAATTGTTCAAAGCGTTTTTACGGCATTCATATCTACGGATCATTTTCGATAATTTCCTGAAGATGATTTAGTCTTCGTGAAGGCTGTCCTCAACCGTGCGTCTCAAATTTTTAAAACATCCATGTTCACTTTCTTATATTCAAAAAAACCAACACTCAGCCCACCCGGGGGCCCAAAAATTTCAATAATGAACTTAAACATTTTCAAACTGTAAACTAAGTGCGAAAAAATGATGTGGCTACGAGTGTTTCTCAATTAAAAAAAACATTTATTAAGTATTTACAAAGGGTGCTAAAAAAACTTAAGTATTATCGCGCACGCTCACGCCGTCCCTGTTTCCCCCCGAGGGGCACATTTTTAGTTGGACGGTTTTCCAACAGAAAAAGGGAAAAAAAAAAGCTTCCCCCCTTCCCGGGGTCAGTCACCTTTCCCCGGGTGACTAAATTTATAGGCGCTGCCCCCCCTGGTCAATCAATCCTCTTTAGTGTTTCCGCGACATATATATTCTTTTTTTTTTCGGTCTTACGATGATTTATTTTATTTTACTTGAAATAAACCTCAAAATGAATTTTTATTTTGGATGTTCGAATAATTATTACTTTGGGGAAACACGTTTTCTTTGGGAGACATGCAAATAAGGTATGCGAATATTGATTCGTTGTATTTTGACAATATTTTCACGATACTTTTTTAATAAATATGTTTCTCATTTTAGTGACTAATAAAATATAATTTATGTAGTATATTAAATAATTTTAGAAAAAATAATATAATAAAAATAAAGGTGTTTTTTTTCTTTTTAATATTTGTAGAATTTTAAAAATGTGGTCTAACACTTTCTAAGAATAATGGGGTTTTGTAAATAGTTTTTTGAAGACATGCTACAAATTCTAAGAAAACTACATTTATCTTACACACACCACCAAACGGGTCATAAATCACCATTCATCAATAAAACACATGGGGAAATGACACGTATGAAGGAGAAATGTCTTTTCCTTCCCCTCCTTCCATATTTGCATAAGACTTCTCTAGATACTTTCAAAAAATTAAATTAAAAATATTTACGGTATATCCATTTCAAAAAGCGTAAGAAAAGGAAGGTTTCCCTAATTCTTTTTCTTCGATTATTGAAAGTAATTTTCTGATCATTTGATTGTGCCGGACATGAATTTACAAATATTTTGTAAGGGTCTATCCTACGTGTCTAAGGATGTGGGAGAAACGGAAGGAAGACTAGCCATACTCAAAATAACTCAATTTATTCACAGAACTACCATCAACACATATTCAATTAATAAAAAGTTAGAGATGCACCCAATTATCAAATAGGGAAAGGCAATTAACGAGGTACACGAGGATATGAGGAAGAATTTAAATAATTAGACCACTTACTTCTATTCAATAGCTTTTTTCCTCTTAGCTACCTAATCTAGCAATTCTTGCGACAGATCGTCCCAAATTAGATATTACATTATCAATTACTAAATATCTAAGCCTCACTTCAAGTTAAATAATCACTGCTCCCGTCAGCAGTCTATCCTATTTCTAACCTGAAAGTTTCAACGTTATATACAAGTCTTAATTAGCATGGTCACGTCTTCTTCTTCGGGAGAAAGCATAATAATATAATAATTTTCTAAGACCCAATATTTCCCAAGAAGATTAGTACTTTAAGAGAACATGGATAGACCAGTCACAATCTTTAAAAAGTATTTACAAAAATCAGGAAAATAATCGAAAACAGGAGAAACATTCGGCTTTTTCTCTTTCATTTCCTTTTCAAATTTTACGCAATAAAACAGTAGCGTAATTTGGTAAAATGTCGAAAAGCTTTATAATAAGGTAAACTTTTACCCCTAAAAATTCTTGGTGATGTATCAAAACAGTGGCGTTACAGAGAATATTAAGCTCCCCTTCAAAGTCAAGTTTTGTCTTTAATATTTTATAAATTGGTTAAATATACACATTTGTGGCGTCAGTCAGGCTTTGGGTGCAAGTTGCGGGGGTGTATGTTACGCCACTCTATATAGATGGGAACCTTAAATGAATTTTCAGTTTTCAACAGCTAAAGCTAAGCTATAGTTGAGGCTGAATTATTTGTTACACTTAATTAATAAAAATTGATTTATGCGGAGTTTTTTTTTTTTGTCATTTTGTTTTGTTTTAGATATTTTGTTTTTCATGTATTTACTACATACTGATATTCATTATGGGTTTTCGATCTCGATTTATATTTTGCTTAGTCAGTTTTGGGAATAAGTCTTTTCTGGGTTCGAAATTTTTAAAAAAAGTGGGAGATAGCAAAACCTCCCAGCGCGTCAGGATCTTTAGCAAAAGGCAAATTGGCGTTTTATTTTAATTGCATTTTTTTT
>BMAV01009780.1:0-36901 GCA_019973955.1 Trichonephila inaurata madagascariensis
AAAAAAGGTTTATTTCTAAATAATAAAGTTTAAATAAGCAATCAATTATTCAATTGAAATGAAAAAAAAAATAAATTAAACGATAAATTTATATAAAAAAAAAAATTTTTGAATAAAACCCTTTTCTATTTCACTGTTTGGTCAAAGCGCTGCTATAAATAGATTGATGAAAAAAGAAAAATTTTATTAAATCCAAATGGAATAAAATAAATTATTCCGCCCCTAAATTCAGTTACTTACAAGCAAACAAAAAAATTAAAAAATATTTGAATATTTAATTACAAATAGGACAAACATTAAAAATAAATCACGGGTTTTCAAAAACCCCATTCTGTTTAATAAAAAAACGTGATGTTTTAAATTCCCATGAAATATATCTATTAGAATTAAAAGCTTTAGAAAAAAACCCTTGAATATGTTGCCCCGCTTTCTAGTTCATTACTCTACTAAACGCAACCTATTGAATTCGAAAAAAATAAAATTTTCATTACATTTTAAAAAGTTTATACATGATAGGAGAATGTAATGCATATTTTAAATTTAAATTTAAAAATTAATTAAAAAATTTTCCACCAATTTAGGCTGTTTAATTTCATGCACTTGATAATGTGTTTATATGATTGTGAATTTGATTGACGAATTTGAATGGTTTATATTTAAACCAAAAGCAAGGGAAAGTAAAATTTTTGCAGTAAACTTTGTATTACTTATGTACCTTGTAGTGTAAAATAATAAATTTTAAAATGTAAATTCCGTGAGCATTAATACATGAAAATTTTTTTTTATATCTTCAGTTATGTGCTTATCTTTAGTTAGTTTTTGCAAAATCCATTCTCATATTTTAAAATTTTACATCGTGTTTTTTATATAACTGTCTATGTAATAAAGCAATCAAATTTTTTAAAAAAAAATTTAAAAAAAAATTTAAAAAATTTTTTTAATTTTGCTTTAAAATTTTTCCAAAATTTTATGCACAAACTGTAAATGTTTATTTGAAAAAAAATTCCCTCACTTCTATAAACACAATTTGGGAATCTATTAATACGTAAAATGTCGCACATAAGAAAAGTAGATTTTGGTATAAAGTGTACGGGAATCCCCCAAAAACTGCATTTCGAGAAAATTGCAAATGAAGATATTTTTACCTATGATTTTCAAAAATATTTATAATACAGTATGAACCTATTTTTTAATTAACTCTGAATTGTTTTGCATCATTTTTCAGATATTAATGAACAAAAAAACCTATAAATTTTAAAATTTTTTTAATTTTCCTACTTCATCAGAACTTTTTTATCAATGCCCCACATTTTATAACTAAAATCCCCAATTTTTTATGTCTATAACTGTCAGTATTTAATAATTTTCCTTTTCAACATTCTAATTACAAGATAATACATATGTTAAGTATTGTTTTAAAAATACAGAAAGGAAATGTCTAAGAGTTTATTTGATGTCTAGTTTAAATCACGGAACTCTTACTTTTTAAACATTATAAAAAAAGACGCTCTGATTTTGTACTCACGCGCATCTGAATATTTATTTATTTTAAAGTAAAATCAACAGTTATAAAAGTAAAGAATTATTCATGACTATTCACATGTTAGCACTAAGCAATTAGAATTAAACACACGTCTATCTTACAAGCTGCGTAATTTTGAGGATAATCATGAAGATTCATTTGTACATATTCACTTGATTTTTTTTTTAAGAACTATACTGAACCTTTATAAATGCAAAACAAGACTTATTTAACATTTTAAAAAACAAAAACTAACTTTAAAATTTTCTAACTATTCATTAAAATTTTTCTTAACTTTTGCCCAAAAAATGCAGGATTCTCAAAACGTGTGAACATATAATAAGGGAAATCGCATTCCATGTATGGAAAAAAATTTTACTTTAACACATAATAATACAAAATAGGTATTGAAGAAAGTGTATCTTAATCATAGTTACATCACATTTGCTTGAAATTTTAAAATTAAATGTTCTATTTATTGATTTCCTCTAAATAATTCACGTATGAAATCTGCGAAACGCCATTTTCTTAAAAAGTTAAATACAAAATGCAAAATTTGAAGCATTTTAACGCTTCAGTTGCTTTAAATATTTCGCACAATGTACAATAGTTTAACCATTAACAGATTATTTATCACAAACGAATTACCTTCATTTATTGGTTCGGCACAAAGATTGTTATCTTGGCACTAGATTACTAAAGAATCTAAATCACTTCTTTTTTGTTTTATTATTGAAAATTCATGCTATCATATTTACCACCCATTTAGTACCTGTACCGATATTTTGTTAACGAAATAATTCCGTTTGAACTAGTATTTGCGGAAAGTATAATCTAAATTGCAATACTGAAAATTTTAAACAAATAAAACTACTTTAAACATTCGAATTATAATAATAATAATAAATAATATAATACATTTTGGAAAATTATTTAGATACATTTAAAATGAAGTGCAATGTTATCTAGACGTAATATCATGAAAATATATTTTTTGCAGAGAAACCTCCAACACTGTAAAATACTGTTTTTTCCCTTTTCGAATCAATTGTGATGCGAAAAAAATGTACGAAAAAAGTCATGGAGGACACTTCAAAAATAAAATTTAATAATGTTATATTGTTAATTGGGTATTGAATTTACCTGAATTTTAAGTCATCTAATTCTTTCTTTTAATTGTAACCAATTTCGCAGTTTTAATTTATTTTGAAATTTACATTACATTAATGGTTCTGTCCAAAAAAGTGGTCTTGAAACTAACTGTATTTCAGCATCAAACATAATGAATGCTATGTTAAGAACCTGAACCATATCATCGACGGATAAAAGATTTGAGCTCAGTTTGAGTAGAAATACTTTAAGAATATTGAAAAACCTTTTATTTAAGCCTTTTCGATTCGTAGTCATTTAAATCTTTTCGGTCAGGTTCATGGTAATGTTCATATATATAAGTTAAGGAGATTCAATTTGCATGTTTCGTGATTTAGATTTTTAAATGAACTTACCATATGGAAAAATAGACATTGTCCCGTGTTAGTATAACTAAATATTAATATATCTCAAGATGAACAAAATAGGACAGATGGCTCCAATATCCGAAATGGCTTTATCGACAATTTTTTATATCTGAAAATTTCCAGGGGGTCCTTATTGGGGTAGAGTGCTGATTTAATTTAAACTGTATTACTTTTTAGACTACAAGTTTTTGATCTGCAAGCCTCTTTTTAATTACAATTTCGTGGTCCTTGATAGCTTAGTGTTCATGGGCACGAACTTGTGGGCGTTATGTCATGAGTTAATGCCACATTTCTTCTGAATATCCGTTATGTAAAGATGCTGATGTTGAGGCTGAAAGTCAACGTGGTGTGGAACTTAGGAGAGAGGTTGACAGTTCAAACGTCACCCTCACCACTTTATCCAGGCTAAAATTTACGCGTGGTCCCTCTCCTTTTCAAAGCCTTGTCAGCGAGAGGATTTTCATTGACGCCACTGTATAAAGAAAAATAAGGGTTATTAGCGTCGGATCTCGTAGTTTTAAACGTTGTTCGAGTGACGAGGATGACACGTGAGCTAGTACCTTCTCTCTGTATTACGCCGACGGGAGTACATTGAGTCTCGACAGATTTAAGATGCATCGGCTACCCTTTACAGAGCGGGTCTTCAGCAGTACTAGGCTCTAACTCAAGAAACATTAACCACATAACCGTATCCTTGACCACTAGTCATTTGAGCCCCTGCAAATATTGATGTTAACTTTTACAGGATGAACAATTTCTATTTTAAACAAAGGAGATATGTTTGTAACGAATGAGCTTAATTTTAAAATACACTGTCATTTTACATCTTATCTGCTTTCTGAAACTTACGGCTGAAAAAATTATTAAGTATCACCAGTTTTATTTAAATTTTCAATTTTAAAACTAGAGGAGTATAAACTTTTCTCTATTGCCCTTTTATCTGAATCAAATAATTTCCTATTGCGATGAACAACGCATCATCTTTTAAACGTCCGTCTATTGTCTAGTGGCAAACTTTGAAGCAATTTTTTCGTCCGGAGCACGGAGATAGATAGGAGGTACTGGAAATTGGTTTGCGGCGGTCTCAATCAAAGGACCTATTTCCTGTTAGGGAACTAATGTCGTCACAACAGTCACATAGTTTGGTGTGTGAAAGTATCTAAGATTGGATAATCCGACACATATGTTCTAAGACAAGTTCATCATTGACCTCTCTTTAACTTGCCGACAGAGAGGTGACCGGCGCAGTTCCTTAGTCAATTTTTGGCTTCAAGGTTCGTTGTACGAGGGGTGACAAGAATCAATGACCGTATAGTTATCCTGAATACTGCGTTGCTCTGACAGAAGTCATTCTGTGTTGATCTGACTCAAACTCGTGACGTATGAATGACGAATTCCTGACCATTATCTACTAGGTTACCACGGCCATATTGTAAAAATCTATGCTTACATATTAGCCAATAATTTGCACCGTATGGAACAGCAGCCATAATATCCTCCAGAAAACGTTGTTTTGCAGGACGATGATACATCGATTCATGCACTTACTCCAGGATGTTAAAACCGAGGATTAAAGGGAATAAAATCAATTTCATTATGTTTAAGAATGATTATTTATAAAATTAGTAACTTCATATAGTTTGAATTTTTCTATTTTATCTCCATTTCTCCCAAGAGACTGTGTTTTTTCGAATTGTGTTCATGCAAACATGCTCAAGAAGTGATTGATTCAATACTGTAGATGTTACATGCAAAAGATGATCTTCACCAAAGCCACGAATAGTATGTTAAAAATCGGGAGAGTACATATTTTTTGTGTATGTATAAGATATTGTTACTTTTATTTATTTATAAATCATAGGCTTAATTTCAATGGTAAAAAATATTAGGTATTTACTGATTTTAAAGACTGAATGTGAGATATTTTTTTTTTAAAATATAAATTAAAAGCTGCATCTTTTTTCTACATTTACTCTTAATTGCTTTATATTTATTTAAGGTAGAACAATAATGATCCAAATGTACATTGAATATTAAATGTATTATAAATTATTAATCGTTACACAAAACTTGATTGATGGTTTATTAATCTTAAATTTTTACAATACAGTTATGTCAAAACTTCTCATAAATTTCAATCACGGTCAAGTAACGAGAACACCACTTGAACTGGTATGTGCCTCTGCAAAATTCTACGCTCATGTGAGTTTTTTTAGCCACAATAGATTTAAAGTAAATTGGCTCTTCCGCATGACAGGTATTTAGTGAATGCGAGCTCGAACCCCCAACTCATTAAGGTCGGCATTAATCATCCAGTTAAAGCGGTTTCCATAAATATTTGAATAGGATTTCTTTTTAAATAAATTTTCAGTACCTTTTAACTAAGTGTTAGAAACCTAGCTTAACCCTTTATCTACCGACGGTTCTTACAAGTACCACTCACTTAAAAATTACATAGTATAACCATTTTTATGAATATTCTTTTAAATCGTATCTTTCAAGATATATGGCAGCACGGGTTCTATGATGAGTATTTTAGGAGGGAAGGCGAATAGTTTTGTAGCAGAAATTGCATTTTCGGCTGACGGCGTTTTTAGCGTATTGCGAAGATTATAATTTTATACCGAAAAAATAGTTAATGTCAAAATTTAAGTGTTTAATTTTTTGTGAATTAATGAAGACCTTAGAGATGATTTGACTATTTATTTTACGTGAACAGTGTATATGATTAATTTTACAGGTGAATATCTTTAATTAATTAATTAGCTTTACCGGATTAAATTTCCCAATATATATCCCTTAATTTTCAATATAGTGATCCAAAAAAAATATCGTATGAAAAAAACTGCAGTAAATCATAATGCAGTGGTGAAAGGGTTAATTCCAAAAGGAAAGACATAAATGTTTACAGAAACACCCCTAAAATTTACAATAAGTCTCTGATGTTCAAAGTAAAACAATAAATAAATTTGAAATAGATACACCAAATTCTTAAATGAAATTGAAAAAAAAATTCGTATTTTATATAAATAAAAAATAAAACAAAAAATATATTCTAAGACCCAAACAATCAATTTTTCTTACATTTGAGAACTATTATATACAAATTAACGTTTTCTATAGGGCTATAGATAAAAGTAAATATGGCTCTTTACAAACTTTGGTTTTATCACACGTAGCAAGCGGGAAATATTAAATACATTGTATTAATATCTTTTCTACCAGATGTAAAATTCATTAAGACTCAACTACTTAAAGTGACTTTTCTACCAGAAATATGTACATAAATTCTAAATAATAACGCTTAGCATGTTGATTTGCTTAAAGCTGAATCACTTATACATTAGGATATTAAATTAAAAAATAAATAAACGATAAATTTAAATAAAAAAAGTTTTTATTGAATATAACTTATTATACTTAACTGTTCTGTTGAGGCTCTGTAATTAATAAACTAATACATTGATGCAGAAATATAAATTTTGTTTTAAAAAAAGAAATACGAAAATTTAACCATACGAATAAAACGAGATTAATTTTTTTTCCACTCGTAAATACAGTTACATGTAGGCAAACAATAAAACTAAAAACAATCTGAATAATTACAAATATGAGCAAACTATTATTTATATATATATACATATATATGTCATGAGAGTTTTTTCAATAATCCTGTATCCGTGTTAACCACAGACAAACGTGAGGATGTGAGAATATCCCATGAAATTTAGTCTGTATCAGAATTAAACCTCTTTAGAATCTCTTTTTTTTTTTTTCTTTGCCTATTTTTCTAGTTCGTTACTCTACTAACCACAACGTAATAAAAATTCCATGAAATTAAAATTTGTATTACGTATTAACATTATGAATGAAAAAATTCTTAGGAAAATGCCATATTTATATATAGTTTAATTAATTAAATTTAATTTAAAACAATTAAAGCTCCATCGATTTAGGCTGTTAAAATTCATGCAGTTGATAATTTGAAGAATTGTAATAACCTCTGTTAAAACTAAAAATTAAATAAACCGATTTTTCATTTGATTTCTATATGATTGGTTTTAGAAGCCAATTCAAGTATAGGAGACTTTCAAATTAAATTAAAGTACGGTACTTATGTACGGTAACGTCCCCCATTTTCGCTAAGCCAAAAGACCTCGCAAAATTAAACCACATTGCGAATACTGTCATAATTTCTGCATATGAGCAAAACCAAATTCCCAAGCATTCTCCTTTCATTGACAAATAAATTCACGAAGATTTAGATTTTAATACTGTATATAGATTAACACTGTATTAATTAAATACAAGTACACTTGTAAAGTATACGGAAAAAAACCCATCTCAATAGCACCTACAATATTTAGATAGCTAAAACGCCGTAATTGCTTTCAAAACCGTGACAAATCTTACCGCGTCTTCCTTATGTGGTCACTACCACATATATTCGTGTCTATACGATGTCATCGTATAGTTCCAATATGTTTCTTATTTCGTCATTTTGCTTCTGGTTAGTCTTTCGGGTTATAACATATCAATCTGCATGTTTGAAAATTCTGCAAAGGGATCACATCTATAAATAATAGTAAAAATTTGTTATCATTTTTCCAACAATATAAGAAAATAATACAGAAGAGTTTACAAATCATAAGCATAGTAACTATTTAAACATGCACTAACAACATTTTTGGGTTTGAACATGTTCGAAAACTGCTAACAACTTTAAGTTGCATATAGACATTTCTAACGACGTTCTGAAGTTTGCTGGAATTTGGCGATGGTATAATTCGTAAGTATGTAACTTAATTACAGATTTTGTGTTTTGTAAATAAATATTGTAAACATATTTCCAGGAAAGAAGATTAATTAACACGTAAAAAAATGATTTATTGTTAACTTATTATGTTGAATAAGACGTCTGTAACAAAAGAAAAGAACTTTTTTTACACAAAAATTAAATGGTTAATACTTATTTTAATTAAAGGCAATAAAAGTAATATTTTTGCAGTAAATTATGTCTCTTCTTCTGTACCTGCTAATGCAAAAATATCCCATTTTAAAATATAAATAATTCTGTATGAGAAATTAATAATACAGAACATTTTTTTATCTTCGAGTCATGTTCTTGCATTTAGGTACAATAGGTGTTTAAACATAACAGTACATATAATCAAAATAATCAAATTAAAAATATTTAAGAAAAACGAATTTTTTTTAATTTTGCGATTTAAATTAACTCTAAATTTTATGCAAGAGCTGTGAATGTTTTTTTTTAAAAAATTCGATCACTATATAAAAAAAATTTGAATCTAGCAGCATGTAAAACACCAGCATTATAGGTAATATAAATGTTGTGAAAGATATACTGGAATCACTAAAAAATACATTTCAAGAACTTTGCAAATAACTATATTTTCTACTATGATTTGCAAAATAATACTTTTAATACAGTATACGCCCATACTAAAATTAACTGAATTATTCTGCATCATTTTTCAGAATTTAATTAACAAACTTTAAAACCTAGATTTTATTGAAATATTTTTTATTACACTTTCTACATACTTCATCTTCCATTTAAAATACCAAAGTTTTATATTTGCAATGTTTAGTGTATCATTACTTTCCTTTGGACATTCTAATTACAAGATACACATATTTTAAATATTGTTTTTCAAATATAGAAAGGAAATGTCTAAGAATTAATGTCTAGATTAAATCTCGATGTTTTTAAACATTATAACAAAAGAATCTAGGCTTTTGTACTCACACATTCGCATATTTATTTGTTTTAAATCCAAAACAACAGTTATAAAAGTAAAGAATTATTCATGAATAATCACATGTTAAGAATAAGTAATTAGACTTAACGAGGCGTCTATCTTACAAGCTGTGTAATGAATTTTGGATAATCTTGTGATTCACTTCGTACTATATTCTCTTGATTAATAATTTCTTAGCTACACTGAGCATTTATAAATACAAAGCAAGACCTACTTGATTATTTTTTTAAAAAATGTTTTAAAATTTGGTAACTATTTATTTAAATTTTTCTCAATTTTTACCCAAAAAATGTAGGATTCTCAAACGTATGAATATATTAAATCGGAAAATGCATTCTATGTAGAGGAAAAATTAGTATTTCATAACACATAATAATACAAAATAGGTTTTGAAGAAAGTCTACCTGAATGACAGTTACATCACATTTGTTTACAATTTTAAAATACATTATTCTATTTATTGAATTCCTCTAAATAATGCATTAATGGATGCATCGAAACGCATTTTTGTAGAATGTAAAAAAAAAAAGGCAAACTTTGTATTTTAACGTTCTAGTTAATTTTAATTACTTTTATTACCTTTTTACTCATTTTTATCATGTATTTAATACCTGTGCAGGTATTTTATTAACAAATAATTCCGTTTGAACTAGTATTTGCAGCAAATTTAATCTAAATTGCAGTATTTGAAAATTAAAGAAAAATAAAATTACTTTAACCATAAAAATGTTATAAAACCTTTTGTAAAATTATATTGATATATTTAAAATAAAATGTAACTTTACCTTAACCTCATAACATAAAAACATAATAATGACAAAAATACCCGTTAAACCTGCAAAAAATACTGTTTATACTATTTTCAACAAACTGAGGTATGGAAAAATATTTTAAGAAAAATTTTTTTTTTCTGTTTGTATACATTTCACTTGTATTTAACTTACTTTACGCATACCAAATAAATTAAAACTATAATTATCAAATCTTTCGAAGCTAGAATCCATATCAGAATTAAAATTCATTCAGTTTCATATTATATAGTCCCTGCAACAACTGAATTCATACATTAAATGTGAAATAATCTACAAATTACATTTTTTAAAAAGTGAAAAAATTTCAATGTCAGAATAAAAAAAAATTAATACATTTATCAACAAGCTTTGCCTTTATGATCAATATTTATTTGAATCATTTTTCTACTACAAAAGATATAGGTACAATTTAGCATCCAAATATGAAACACAAATACAGAAGTATGATAAAAAATAATAAACTCCCTATTTTAAACTGTCCTTTAAAGTATACATAAGATAAACAAATCAACAAATAAATTAAATTTGAATTATGTCAAATTCAAATGTCTACAAATGACTTTTAGTAATATCTTAAGAATACGGAATACGTATAATTCAAGATTTAAAATAATACAACACTAATAAAAATGGCACATTTCATAATGCAGATTCCCAACAGAGATAATTACAATATATACTCTAAAACTTTCTAACATAATATAATCAAACATATAAGATTAATGTCGTAGCCTGAAGACGCAACTGCGTTTTTAAAATGTAATCTGGATTGGAGAACTTGTCGCAAAGTTCTCAAACATGAAATTCTTATTCGGTATGAATAAGCAAATGAATTTTTAAGTTAAATCATAAGGCTTTTCTTCATTATGAATAAGTAAATGTCTTTTCAAACTACCAATTTGATTGAAAGGCGATTGGCATATTTCACACACATAAGGTTTTTCTTCAGTATGAATACGCGAATGTGTTTTTAAGCTACTTCTTACAGAGAAGGCTTTTTCGCAAATTTCACACACATAAGGTTTTTCTCTGGTGTGAATGCGCAAATGGGTTTTCAAATTAGCAAGTTGAGAGTGAGCCTTGTTGCAAATTTCACAAACATAAGGCTTTACTTCATTATGAATACGTAAATGTGCTCTTAAACTACATCTTACAGCGAAAGTCTTCTCGCAAACTTCACAAGCATAAGGTTTTTCTTGAGTATGAATACGCAAATGGGTCCTTAAGTTACTTCTTTCAGAGAAAGTCTTCTCGCAAATTTCACAAGCATAAGGTTTTTCTTGAGTATGAATACGCAAATGGATTTTTAGAGTACCTTTCTGAGTGAAACATTTGTTGCAAATTTCACAAACAAAAGGCTTTTCTTCAGTATGAATGCGCAAATGCATTCTTAAGTTACTTCTTACAGAGAAAGTCTTCTCGCAAATTTCACAAGCATAATATTTTTCTTTAGTATGACTACGCAAATGGATTTTAAGATCTCCATTCCGATTGAAAGATTTGTTGCAAATTTCACAAGCGTAAGGTCTTTCATTGGCATGCATACCAAAAAGTCTTTTTAATTTTGCTTTTTTCTTTGATCATTAGGAACTTTTTTTATAATTTTTTAATTTTTTTATTGACTGAGTCACTCTTTGTTAAAACTTATCACTTTTTTGGGTTTTCTTTTTGATATGGCCAAGGGTTTTTTAAAGGGGAAAAATTTTTTATTTTTGGTTTTCTTATGAATATAACACTTTTCCCCGTTTATCATTTTTAAAAAAGTTTTTTAGGTCCAGCCCAAAAGCACTCGTAAAATATACTTATGTTTTTTTTAAAAAGCGTTATGTAAAAAGATGAACCCAAAATTTTGGATTTCCCCCATTTTAAAAGGTCGGGTAATATTGACAATATCACCGGCGACTGGTAAATTTAAAAAGATCAGTATTTCAAAAAAAATGAAGCCCCTTCTTTAAAAAAATAAAATTGATTGGAGCTATAGAAACCTGTGTTAAAAAAAAACCAAGTAAATAAAAATAGCCCAGAGGTTCCTATGAAATTTTGTTTTGTCAGAAACATAGAACTATAATAAAATGTCCCATTATTCTATCATTTTAGCTGTAACAATTAGGCTCTTTTAAATTTTATAGGTATTTAAATTGTTTTGTGTGTGTGACATTTATGCCACATTGGTGATTCTGTCTTAAAACAGATTTTGAAACTAAATGTATTAAATAATCTCTCTTAAACTTTTAGTATTAACAAAATTTTAGGTTAAATACTGAACACAGTTCATTTTGAGTAAAAACTTTTGCTTAAGCCTTTTCCAACTTTATGATTTAAATCATACCGGTCAGATCTATTGTAATGGTCATTTGTTCATAGTTTAGAAAATTCCATTTACAGAGTTTGCTATTTTAATTTTTAAATAATCTTACTATGCAGAAAAGTGGATATTGTCTCCCTTTAATACCAATAATTCAGACAGGTTCAATATGTGAAATGTGTCCATCGAGAAATGTTCATATTTCAGAATATCTTCGCTGGCGACATTATTCCTTACTCTGCATTCAGTGTAGATTTAATTCAAACTCTTTTACTTTTTATTCAGCATATTTTTGATCTAAAAGCGTTTCTTAAATTACCATTTTGTGGCCGTGGTAACTTAATGGTCCTGGTCTCGAACTTGCTCCGGCGTCATGTGATTGATTCTTAGAGCTCTGAAGAACCACCGTGTAGATGAGAAAGTGCATGCTAAACCTTTCAAGGCTTAAAATTAACAGGGTTTGGAAGTTCTAAGAAGAATTACTAGCTCAAATGTCGCCCTGCCCCCAAAGGGTTAAAAAATGTTGGTATCCTTTTACCCCAAAAAAAGTCCTCGTGTTGCTTTAAAGTTCGACATTATTAAGTCCTCTATGCCTATATAAGCATTTCTTATTAATTTTGATGTGTTGCTTGATTGATGTAATTGAACAGTGAGTGCACAACTATTGAAAAAAGGCAAATAAATTATTATTTTACAAATGTCTTTTCGTTAAAAGGGAACGTGGTGAATTTTGGTTCAGTTTTATTGCCGATTTCAAAAAATTGTAAGCAAAGACACATCTGAATTTGAATATTTCTCTCAGGTATGTTTTATACCCATGTACTGCCACAAATTGGTTACGGAAGTATGAGAAGTAGGGTGCTAACTCAATGTCCTCCTCGTCACTTGACAGCAACTCAAAATTACGAGATCCATCACCAAAGACTCTCATGTATCTTTGAAATGAATTAATAAACTATCATCAACCTACTTAAAAATAGCTCAAAACACTTTTTATAACAGCAACATTAGCAATATTAAATATCTCTATTCGATACAAAAGGCTTTGAATGAACTGGGCTAATGCCATATCTCCGTTTCTCTGAAATCCAGCCACTATTTCCGAATTCATAATTGTTACTTACGTGCTATCGCAACCATACTGGCGACTTTAAAAAAAATCGCACAAATTCTAAAAACGGAATACGCTGACGGGAAAATGTGGTGCTTGGTCTGAAAGTACTGTAAAAAAAATGCATTTAAAAATGAATGATAATCAATAAAAGGAAAAGAATAAATAAATTTTATTATTTAGTTTTACTCTTTTATTTTGTTACTGTAAAATAAAATTAATCTTATTGTTATTTATTTATTATGAATAATTATCATAATAATCGACTCAATATTAAATAACAATTTTCATCGTCCCCCTACCATACAATACCGATGTATTGAATTCGATAATACGATACTTTGACGCTAAAGCTACAATACGACTTTAACTTCTTCGCCACCGGCGTATAAAACGTCTAGCTCATACCGTGCGTAAATTGTCCCGGACGTATATATATGTCTTTCCGAAATACGTTCAATACTCTCCATAAAATTATTCCGAAGACTTTGGATTGAAAAAATGACCATAACATTGTTTGAGAAGGATTTACTTATTTCACAGAGGATTTTCTAATTTTTTTTTTCCCCCAAATACAACCACATATGCGTGCAAACATGCTAAAAAATGGGTTTGGGGAGTGAATCGCGTAACTTTTTTAAACTGAAAATTAACAGATGAAAAATTTTAAACCGTACAAATTATTCGAAAAAGTGTTAATTTTTTCATATAATTTTATATAAAACCCAAACCCGGGGCCCCGGTAATTATTAAACTTGGTCTTAAGATCTTAAGAGATCAAGATAAGTATAAAGTTCATGGTGCAGTACTGATACATTTATAAGTGTATTATATCAGTGTAAATATATTTTTTTTCTTTATGACAGAATGCATTTTGTTTGTTTTACTTTCAAAAAATTAATAATTTTTTTAAATATATTTTTGTTTTCAACTTTTCAATATCCTCGCGCCTCCCTTCTAGGATTATCACACCCCCTAGGGGCGCCCCACAGTTTGAGAAGCTCTGACTTAGGGCCTGGACATATTTAATGCGAATAGTCCTATGTACACTGTGTGTTTTCAGTGCAAGTAGCATTCGTGTACCCAAGACTACATAACTCCAATTTAAATTCATGGTCATTACTACCCGACTTTCGTACCTACATTGATTCCTTTAGAAAGACGTCGAAGTTATTTTTCAAATAAAGTTTTGAAACTGCTTGCAATAAAAAAAAATTCTTATTTTAAAACAAGGGTTTAAATGTTTTATCTATAATGCAGATGAGTTAGCCGAAAGATCAGGGTATGAAATTCGTTTCTCACGCTTTCCATTTGTAGGTTAAAGGCCTAGTGCCACTGATGTACCCCACCACATCCGAAATTGAGAGGCTGAAGCATACAAAACGTTCAAAGATGTGTTTAGTCCTCACATTTCGAACATTCACGAAACAACTAAGGTATCGTCATTTTACCGAGGTTCAAATTTACGAGGCCCAACCTATTGCTAAAGGCTTAATGTAGCGCTTCACTGAGTAGATGTTCAAAATTCTCTTACTATAAAGCAACATTAGTGTTTTGACTACTGAAATCGTAACATTGAACTTCCATCAAATGTCGAAGATGACACCTGAGCTTTTACCTCCTGTCCAAACTACCTCGCTACACCAATAGGTGAACGTGTGAGGATTGACAATTTTGACGTGCATCAGCCCAATCTACACGGCGGATTTTTAGCGATATCTGCCTCGAAATCATGACACAAGTCCTCTACGACCACTATGCTATCACGGAAACTACAAGTTCCTATATATATTATAGATTGATGTTATCTTTTACAGGATGACCAATTAATATATCAAACAAAAGGTGCGTATTGTTTACCAATGCGCTTAATTCTGAGATTTATTAAAGACTTCCTTTTTCTAGCTTAACTGCTTTCTGAAATTTTATCTGACAAAATCAATTAATGTCAATAATTTTATAAAACTCTCAATGTGTTTCAAAGAAGAGGAATATATATAAAATTTTCTCTATCACAATTTTTCCTTAAATACAAAATTTTATTCTAAGCAGAAGATCAAAGCATAATAATGTTAATATCTGTCTATTGTCTGATGCCTCATGGTATTGAAACTTGTTAGCAAAAAGGAGGAGACAGAATATTCGAAATTCCTATTCTACAGAGAGGTATCTCCCCAAACTTATCGTCTCCTATTGCAATAAAGGAAACTGCCAAAATATCTAAGCTATGACAGAGTATCAATACCAAATGTATTTTAATCTAGGGAGGTAAATACTGAACAACATCTTAACCAATGCCGTGATTTTAAAAGATGTTGTAACATACACGGGTAACTAATCATGTAATTCGTCGTTGTTCCACTTTCGCGGTTAACACCGAAGCATTCTCTTAGTGTTATTAATTGAATTTGTGTCGTTATATTGTGTGATTAATAAATAGATTGATTGGATCATGGCTAGTACTTCTTTCCTTCCTCCGACATATCTAGGTGCCCAAAAGAGATGTGAGGACCTCTCACACCCTTTCATTTTGGGCGAGTGAAATTCCTATTAACGTCACTCTGTAAGGCACCCCGAGAGCTATTCGTGACAGACCTTTTAATTTTAAACCTCGATAGTGACGAGGACGACACTTTTTATTTTATCCCTTGTATGAACTACCACACCACACCAACGGGATTAAAAACATTTCGACGTATTCAATTCCCCTATTAACCCAACATATTCAATTTGTATTCCCCTATACACGGTGGGTCTTCAATGTCACTAGGACTCAACAACCTGACACGCTGGTTACGAGTTTGTGACCTTAATCTCTAGACTAAAGTGTCCACTAGTGATTTGGGGGAAAAGTTTTGAGGCTTTTTGCGTACATAATAGCCAATAATTGGCCTCGTATGGGACAGAAGACTTTGATTCAGGCAATTCCTAGTTGTTAAAACCGTGGCTTAAAGAGAAAAAAATTAAATCAATTTACACTTAGTGAAGATAATATAATTTTGTTTAAATAATTTATTGCCTGGTTTTTTTTTCTATTTTAACAAATATATTTCTTTCAGAGACTGCGAGTTCCTGAATTTTGTTAATGCATACATTTTATGAAATGATTGAATCCACCCTGTAGGTCTCATGCGTGCAAGATTGTCTTCTCAAAAGCAGTGAATAGGATGTTGGAAAACAGTAGATTTCATATTGCATATGTGTGTGGGAAAGATATTGTTATGCTTAATGTATCTATAAATAAAAAGCTTAATTTATATGAAAAAAATTAAAAGGTTAACACAGAATTTAAAAATTAAATTTGGGATATTACTCAATCTATACATATAAATAAAAATGAAGTGTCTGTTTGTAATTTGAAATTAACAGCGTTTTATTAAATGCATTTAAAAGTATATACTGTACTTATATGAAAAAATCAATTTTTAAAATGTTTGTTTGTCTGTTTGTTTCGGCTAATCTCTGAAACGGGTGGACCAATTTTGACGGAACTTTCACTGGCAGATAGCTAATGTTATTAGAGTAAATTAGGCTACTTTTATTTTAGAAAAAATAATTAGGGTTCCGATAAAATAAAATTAAAACCAATGAAATGGTGAGCAATATCCGATTTCAAACAGGGATTATTTATATCAATATAGACTATAAGCGAAATATCCAAAAGCACATAAAATATTTAAGTGACCTAAACACTGTAATTGCATTTAAAATTGTTTTATATGTTGGTCTTCTTTATATATTACCACCATGTAAAGTACATCATGTAGGAATGTATATGTTGTCCTGCTGTTCGAATATTTTGTTTTAATATTTTGCCGAGTCTCGTGGTCTTTTGCGTACCTGCGCAGCACATCGTAATTTTGAAAACTCTCCACTTGGTTCACTTCCGTAAATAACAAGTTAAAAACTTAATCACTTTTCAACAAATTAAGAGAAGAAGAATACAGAATAGTTAACAAATTATAAACAATAATATTTTTTTTTAAAATGGCTTGAGAATAATTTTGAGTATTGAAATGTTTGAGAACGGTTAACCACTATTATGTGTATATCGCGGTGTTTGACGACGTTGTATCAATTTGACGCGATTGGTCAATGGAATAGCTCGTACATTGCAAATTTTATCAAAGTTTAATTTTGTAAATAAATATTCTTAGCATTTCCAGGAAAACAAATGACTTTATACATAAAACTTTTATTTACTTTTCACTTATTTATTACTTAATAGTTTGTATAATAATTTACCATTAAAATATTAGTTTAAGCAAATGAATTACAAAATCATGCATGGCATGCATAAAGATTATATTCTTTGCATTAGATTACGGAAAGAATTTTAATCGCTTTACTTATATGTTATTATTAAAGAACAATAAAATCATTGTTTTCTCCCATGTAGTAATTATACAGAAATTCCATTAAGTAAGCATGCTACTTAAACATTTGTACAAAGTCTAGTATAAATTGCAGTACTGAATAAAATATAAAAATAAAAATCCTCTAATAAAATTTTTTTTTTCAAAGTTGTTTAGATATTTTTATATTGGAGAAACAAAATTTCAGTACCTATTATATCACGATAGCATAAACACATATCGTCCGAGAAACCTCCCAATATCGAGGTGTGAATATTGTTTTTTACCATCAAGCAATTTTTCATATATATATATATATAATTTGTGAAACAATTTTTCTTTTCCATGAATGCACACATCTCATGCATTTGACGCATTATTCATAACAGATTAATTAGATATTAATTATGAAACTTTTGAAACATAGAATGCATTGATATACGATTACAGTTTATTTAATTTAATGTTAGATTTTCTCTGTAATATCTAAGCTCATTCTTCAAATGTGAACAGTTATACATTTAGATAAGCAGATAGTCAAAACACTTAATAGTCTAAATTAAAAAAAGTTTTAATACTTTTATTAAAAAATATTTTTTATTAATAATCAACACATATTTAATATCTTTTACCAAGGAATGCCATTTTTCGATGCAATTTAATATCTGAAAGTGAAACTCATACAAAGAAGAATCGGAGAAAATATATATATATATATATATATATATATAATCATTTTAACTTAAATGTACTTAAGTAAGAATATATAAAATTAAACGAATTAACAAAAAGTTAAGTCGAATTATAAAACTTCAATTATTTACAAATTATTTTGTGTCATATCTAAAAAAATTATGGAGTATGTATAATTCACAATATCTGTGACAGAAAATATAACACTAAAAGAAATGTACTTATTCATAATACAAATCGAAACTTCGGTTTATTTAACTACCCCAAAATAAATATAATTGCTATAATATAACTATCTCTAATATCCAAATTCGGAAATATAAAAACGTTTTTGTAGTATGAAGAGGCCTTTGCGTTTTTAAAATGTAATCATGAGTGAAACACTTGGAAATTTCTGAAACCTAACATTCTTCGTTAGTATGAATACGTAACTGCCTTTTTAATTTACTTCTTTGAGAGAAAGCGTTCTTGCAAATATATATAAGCACGCACAAGGCTTTTCTTCATTATGAATACGCAAATGGCTTTTCAAGTGATCTAGTCGAAAGCAAATCTTGTTGCAAAAATCACAAGCGTAAAACGTTTCTTTAGTATGTATACGTAAATGTCTTTTCAGTACATCAAGTCGAGTGAAAACTTTGTGGCAAATTTCTCAAACATAAGGCTTTTAAGTATGTATACGTAAATGTTTCTTAAGTACACCAATTTGAGAGTAAGCCTTGTGGCAAATTTCACAAGCATAAGGTTTTTCTTCAATATGAATACGCAAATGTCTTTTTAGATCTCCATTTCTAGTGAAAGCCTTATCTCAAATTTCACAAATATAAGGCTTTTCATTGGTATGAATGCGCAAATGTTTTTTAGATCTCCATTTCGAGTAAAAAATTTGTTGCAAATTTTACAAGCATAAGGACTTCCGTTGGCATGAATACTCAAATGCCTTTGTTCACTGATATTTAAAATATTCGACTTCAACTTTTCCCTCTATGATGGCTTGCTATCCAAGATGATGCGACTTGGGTTTTCGGACCAACTCATCAAAATTATACACTCCTACCTAAATTCCCGTGAATTTAGGGTAACAGTTGAAAACAGTCTCTCCACCCCCCGTCCAATTCTCAGTGGGGTACCACAAGGATCTTTATTAGGGACCAAGCTCTTTAATCTATACATCAACGACATGCCCAAGGCTGCCAAAGTCCACTTAGCGATGTACGCGGATGACACTGCCATTTTTACCCAAAACATTTATAACCGCAATATTATTGAGCTGCTAAAAAATTATGCCATTCTACTCGAAACCTCGCTTAACGATTGGAAAATAAAGGTTAATGCGTCTAAAAGTTCATGCTCCTCTTTACGAGACAGCGGTGCATCGGAAACCTCCCGCATGTCAACATTTTTAATCAGCCTATCCCCTGGGTTACTGAATATAAGTACCTAGGTTTAATACTTGACACTAAATTAAACTTTTCTAAGCAATTCCGTTCCGCCCACCAAAAGGCGGCTGGAATGAGAAGCACTCTAAATCGCTTTATTTCTCCCAAGAGCAAGCTCGCATTAAGGCACAAGATTCTATTATATAAAGCCATTCTTCGCCACATCATACTGTACGCTTCTTCCATCTGGGCAGGGGCGGCAGTTACTCACCTGAAAAGATTGCACACTTTTCATAACATTCAACCGCGTAGATCAGCAAATGCACCTTGGTTTGTCAGGAACGAAGACTTGTATAAAGATCTTAATGTTCCGCCGCTTCTTGATTTCATCAAAAAACAATCAGAAATTTTTTTCAACCGGTTACCACAGATTTCAAATGAATCTATCAGGGAAATCCTGGCTTACGACAATTCTAGAGTATTTCTTAATCACTCGTATCAACACTTCCCAGCTCTGAAAAGGATGAGAATTTCTTGATATGAATTAAAAAAAATTATGAGCTTTATTGTTACACTAGTCGTTTTCTTTTGCAAGACTTTACTTACTCTAATTATCCCCTCCCCCCGGTCCCATGTAAGTTTTGATCACGTTTCGTGTGGCAACTTCACCCATGATCTTATTTCAAACTCCTCTAACTTTTCTTACTTTCTTCCACAAGTGGTTATTTAAAACTTCATTTCAATAACCGCAAGCAGTTATCTTAGAGCTATCGTGTAACGGACTTAAAAATATTATTCTCTTAATCCTTTATTAAAGAAATATATATCCCCTCTCTCCTCGTTCCGTCGAGATGCGGCAGATGGTTGAAAGACGGGCTTTGCTGTCATGGACATATGTGACGTCATTTTCTCTTCCTTTTCCTATGAAAGCGAAACAGAAACTAAATCAACTGGGAGAGTGGTTCCCCACCTACTTCTACACCTGCGCTGTTGCGCTGCATTTAATGTGACTGCTTTTTTTTAATATATATATAACTTCAGCAAATTCTTCTCTGTTCAATTTATTATGATGAATGGATAATAGAGCTTTTCTAAGGTTCCACGTAAATGTAAAACCGTTACCTAACTTTTCCCTCTCAGTAAAAGTATTATCACATTTTTTGAGGTATTGATTCTGTCCAATATAGGAACATGGTTGATAATCCCAGTTGGGAAATATTCCAGTCCCATGTACAAATTTTAAAACACTTATACACTATTAATCGCACTATAAGAATTAAAAATATGTGCAAATCAAAGATGGAAAGGAAAAAGTATCTGTTTCCGTACAGCTCATGGGAAAATCAGTTGTGGCCAGCTTTCGGTAACTCATCCGGTGTACGGGCAAACCAGTTAAAGGGTTCATTTAAACTATGTTACTTTTTAGGTTGCATGTTTTTAGTTGTTGATGCAAGTTAAGTTTGTCCAGATGGAAAGTCCTTCCGTCAACGTGGCGTGGGAATTTGGAGAGGGGTACAGCTCAAGTTTCGTCCTCGTCACTTGACAGTGGTTCCCAATTATGAGATCCGTCACCAAAAGCCTTCACATACTTTTGAGAGAGTGAGTCAGAGAGTGAATATTAACGTCACACTATTAAAGTACTCGAGGGCTTTTGGTTTTCTAACCTCATAATTTTGAACAATGATAAGTATCTGAGCTGGCAAACCCTTCTTCTAATTTCCACACCACACCAATGGAAAGACGTACAGATTTAACATGCATCGCCCCCTAATACCATGCATCTTCAGCGGTATTCGGCTCAAACTCATGACACGCCGTTCACGTGTCCTTTACCTTGACCACTGAGCTACCGCGGCCACTTCATGTATCTTTGAAATAGCAATCAGCCATCCCAATTATTTCATAAAAAGGGCTGAGAACTATTTCTTGATAGAGGCAACTGTATCAAAGGGTATTCCGTATATAAGGCTTAGGAAAAAGAGAAGTTAGTACAATTTATCTGTTCCTTTGAAATTTATTTACTCTTTACATCCGAGTACATCATTGCTATGTCCTGTGAATAATAGTAGTAAAAGTAGCGAATGTTTATCATAAATTTACAAATTAGTGTGACTACGGTGTCTGAGTGGGTACAGGTTGCAACTCGTGCCGATTTATTTCTGTCTATTTATGGATTGGGTTCCTTCTGACACTATATACTCTCCGTGTAGAGGGACTGATGTAAGTTAAATATGTCAGGGTTGAAAATCCTCACGTTAAGGTGGAAGTAACTTGTAAGTATATGTCCAGTTTTAGGCCATCTCATGCGTTATGTATCTTTCCGAAATAATAATCAAGATCAAAATATTATAAATATTGGTTTTATTCTTCTTTCACCTCTTTAACTGTACATTTATTTTGTGAATACTAAAATGTCGTGCAATAAATATTTTTCTCTTTTCAAATGGTATGATAATCATTCATTTAAAAGACGTTAGTACATGCTACTTTTCTTAGTGTATTCTGATTTTATGTATTTTACATTCGTGAGCACTAACATGTTTTCTTGATTGATTGCTTATTGACGTCCTTGAAGCTAATACAAAGACAAGTTCAAAGTACCTCATGAACACTGAATCCACGATCAAATGAAGAAACAAAATCGGTTTTGATTTACCGTATCCTAAACACAAAAAGAAATCAAATACATATAAAGTAGAAACAATTTAACATTTTATAATATATATATTTTTTTTATTTACAGAAACACACACATTTACTCAATATTCATTTTATTTTTAATGTCTGAAATAAAACGATGTAGTGAAGATATTTTTTAAATAGCTCAAAAATATAACGATTGATAATTTCTTATGCATTCGTATTATGATAAGGCTTTTCTTTGGTATGAATAGTTAAATGGTTATATAAATGCAATTTTTGTCTAAGACATTCGCTATAAATCGCATGGTAGTATGATTTCACTTCTGAATGAGTTAATATCAAATTATGCATACTTAAGAAAGATTTATTGAGTGAACTCCTGCAAATATTATTTGTTTTTCTTCTCAGAATGCATTTCTTGAATGGAAGTTGCAAACTGGATACGTGTGAATGTATTGTTCTTTGTGATAAGGAACTATATATGAGAGAGAGAGACATCAATCTGTCTTGGAGGAAAACATTTCATTATATTTATCAGAATGCTTTAACTGCACTTAATGACACTCATAGACTTTTGTAGATGACATATTTCTTAAGAACATCTTGTTGGAATGTACAGAAACGAAACAACCAAAACTCTTTCAGTCAAAGAAGGTTTCAGTTAAAGTGACCGAAAAGTTAAAACTGCATCTACAGCTTTCAATAAACATCAAAGATGGATGCTAACCTTTATGGGATGATCAATTCATATTTCAAACAAAATGAATATTTATGTATGAAATGAGCTTAATTTTAAAATCTGTTAATGAGATCATTTCCACATCTTAACTGCTTTATAAAACTTAGGTCGTTTAACAAAATATTTAAATGTCTATAATGAGAAAGAGAAGGAGATATGGTAACGCTTTGCAGTATAAAGCTGAACTAGACTTGTTAGCGATGAACCCTGATCAAGTGACCAGGACGACACTTTAGATTTCATCCGATCCCATCTCTCTTTACTTTCACACCACACCAAGGATAAGACTTTGAACCTCGACATATTTAACGTGTATAGTCCCTCTTTTGATTACGGGTCTTAAGAGGCATCTGGACTCGAATCCCTAACTCAAAAATGCCGTCAATGACAAATCGGTCAAAGTTGACTCCATAACGGTGTGAATCAGATTGTAATTAAGTTTTTAGGAACTTTTTACTAAGTATCATTGATTTAGTTCGATTCCAAAAGGAGTCAAGGTTTACACAAGAATATCTGTGGAATCTGCAATAAAACATACATTCAAATTCAAATATAAATGTTTAGATATCAGTAAAATTGCAATAGAATTACAAAATTACGGAATATAATTGAAAAATCCTAGATATTTAAAAATAAGGAATGAAATAAAAACGCACAGAAAAGTATCGTAAGAAGAATGAAAGAATAAGTCTTTCTTAAACATGAAGTACTATATACAAATTAACTATTTCCCACACCACTTAAGATAAAAACAAATATAATTTATTAATAAAAATGCCCTCCTGTCAAACTGTAAGAGAAGACAAATCATCAACTGTATTAAATATATTATTAATGAAAAAATATTTTTCTGTGCTACAAAATTTCATAACACTCAAGAAATGATTCAAGAAACGTTTCTATGAGAAATATGTACATAAATTCTAAATAGTAATATTTTGCTTGTATCAACTTACTTATAATTCAATGGCCACAAATCCATAAAAAATTAAATAAGCGCTGAAGCTAAGTAAACAAAAAATTTTATTGATTATATCCTGTCGTTCTGTCTATGCACTGGTATAAATTAGTTGTTCCAGAAACAGTAAAATAGAACTTACCTACTTAAATAATTAAGAACGAAATTTATAATTTTTTATTCCTATCGAGAGTTCATTTATATCTGAACCTCCTTATTTTTTAAAAAAGGATTCGAATTTTGAATCACAATCGTGAGCTGACGTTAAATAAAATTAAATCGCGAGGATGGGTCAAAAGTGCTGTGTCGTTGCCCCCTATATAATAATGTGAGAGGCTTTGAATCTTGTTAGATTTAATATATCCAGGATTAAGTAGATTTAGAATGACCATATCTGAATATATTATCCATCAGACCCATTTGTTAATCTACAAACCACTATCTAATAAAAATTCTATGAGATTTAAATTTTATAATTGCGTAATCGTATTATAAATAAAAGAAAAGAAAGAAAGATGTGTGTGTCGCGTGTATATAGTTTATTAATTTAACTTAATTTTAAATAATTAACTTTCCAACAGATTTAAAGTATTAAAAGTCATACATTGGGAGTCTGTAATGATTTATGTTAAGAAAATAATAAATCATTACATTAATTATTTTACCTTTTGATTTTTGATTAGCTCATAATTGTTGTTTGGGGAGCCTTTCCAATAAAATTACCGTAAGATATTTACGTAAGATATGGTCGACAACTTTCCAAAGATAAGAGATCCAAGACTAAGCCAAAAGATATATCTAAAGGAAAAAACCACGCCAGATGTTTTCATCCTTTCTGTACGTGTGTGAAAACTAATTTCCGAGCACTTTCTTTCCATATTAGTCTCCCCATCCACAAATAACTGTCAGCTTTAAAATTTAGTACAGTATTCTTGAAAAGAAAAACAAGTACCTTTGAAATAAGTGTAAGATCCAATACCATTAAAATATGCCGTAACTGCATTGAAATATTTGCCATATGTATGAGTCTTCCTTTATATTCACCTCTACATAAATTCGCAAATGTACGATTCTAAATGTTGTCCTACTGTTCCGATATGTTTTTTATTTCGCCAAATTTTCTTCCGGTTACTTGCACACTTGGTTGAATTTTTCAAAATATTTCACTACACTCGCATCTATAGATAATAGGTCAAAAGTGTTAAAATTCACAACAAAATAAGAGAAAAATACACAAGAATTTTAAAATTATAAAAAAAAAGTTCTTTTGTAACATATACTACCAATATTTTAGAGTTTAAACTTGTTCAAGAACGGTTAATTACTGGTTGTTGCATATCGGGAAATTCCTGACGACATTTTTGAATTTATCGGAATGGGTCGATGGTATATAACTGTTAAGTATATAACTTAATGGAAGGTTTCGTTTTGTAAATAAATATTGTAATTATTTACACACAGAAACGCAGATACATAATACGTAAAAAACTTATGTAATTTTAATTAATCCATACTATATACAATAATTTAGAATTAAAATATCATTTAACAAAAATGAATTACATTTACTCTTTATGGTATGCTCCAAAATCCTTTTCCCGGCATTATATTACCAAACAATTCAAATAGCTTTCATTTTCATTTTTTATTTATAATCCATAAAATCATTTTTTCACATATTTAGTAGCTATACTGATATTCCGTTAAAGTAAGAGCCATATTTAAACAACTTGTACGAAACCCAATATAAATAGCGGTACTAAAAACACAAGAAACATAAAACTAATAAAAATATTATTTCTAATATTATCTAATAAAAATATTATTTCACAGAATTGCTTACGTATTTTTAAACTGAAACGTAACAATCTCAGTACGTAATATAACGATAGCATAAAAATATATATCGTCGTATAAGCCTCCCAAAGTATAAATGAATTCTGTTTTTTCTTTTTAAAGTAAATTTTGATCCGTAAATATATATATCTTATGTGAAACACTTTTTCTTTTCCGTTACTATGTACATAGAGTGCATTTGACTCAGCACTCATACCTGGTAAATTAGACATTAATTACCAAAATTGTCAAACAAAGACTGCTTTGATATACGATAAAAAATTTATTCAATTTCATATTATATTGTAACTACAGTAACAACGTCCTTACCTCAATTGTAGAACATTGTACACATTTTAAACAGCAAAAAGTTCACAGTTTAAATAAGAAAAAAATGTTTTTATACTTTTATTATGAATTATTCTTATTAATATTTACAATATATTTGAAAGAGAGAGTTTTCTCAATAACAAAAGAAATTAGACGCAATTTAAAAGACAAAATACACTCAGACACTAAGGACAAAATACACTTATACATAAAAGTATCAAGAAATATAAACTCTTGATTTAAATGTAATTTTAAAAAAAAGGACATAAAGATTATAACAAATTAACAAACACTTAAAGCTGAATTATGAAAACTTTAAATGTCTGTCTAAGCCACAATACAACTTTAAAAGAAATGTACTTATTCTCTCATAACACAGATCCAAATTAAACTTATCTTTTAACAACACCAAAACTAATATAATTACAATAATCCAAATTTCTATAACATAAAACCAAGGAAATCTAACTTTTTTTTAAGTTGTATCAGGACACGTATGAGTTTTTAAAATACAATTTTGAGTGATTAAATTTTAGTCAGTAAATTTCTCTAACCTAAGATCATTCGGTAGTATGAATACGCAAATGTCTTCTTAGGTTGCTTCTTTGAGAGAAAGCCTTGTTGCAGAATTCACAAGTAAATGGTTTTTCTTCAGTATGGATACGCAAATGCTTACTTAAATTGCTGCTGTCAGAGAAAGACTTCTTGCAAAATTCACAACTAAAAGGCTTTTCTTTAGTATGAATACGCAAATGTAATTTTAATTTGCTTCTTTGAGAGAAAGCCTTGTAGCAAAATTCACAAGTAAAAGGTTTTTCTTCAGTATGAATCCGCAAA
The DNA here is from genome assembly GCA_019973955.1 of Trichonephila inaurata madagascariensis. Taxonomy (NCBI): domain Eukaryota; kingdom Metazoa; phylum Arthropoda; class Arachnida; order Araneae; family Nephilidae; genus Trichonephila; species Trichonephila inaurata. The sequence continues at coordinate 26,821 of BMAV01009780.1, forward strand.
TGTACTTTTAAGTGGCTTCTTTGAGAGAAAGCCTTGTAGCAAAATTCACAAGAAAAAGGCTTTTCTTCAGTATGAATCCGCAAATGTACTTTTAAGTTGCTTCTTTTAGAGAAAGCCTTGCAACAAATTTCACAGACATAAGGCTTTTCTTTAGTATGTACACGCAAATGTGTTTTCATATGACCAATTCGAGAGAAAGCCTTTTTGCAAATTTCGCAAACATGAAGCTTTTCAGTGTTATGGATACCCAAATGAATTTTTAGATGCTCATATCGACTGAAAGAGTTGTTGCACATTTCACAAATATAAGGCTTTTCTTCAATATGAATGCGCATATGCATTTTTAGATTTTCTTTTCGAATGAAACATTTGTTGCAAATTTCACAAGCGTAAGGTATTTCGTTGGCAGGATTACGCAAATGTCTTTTTAATAATCTTCTTTCAGATTGATGATTGTGGAACTTTTGTCCACCATGATTTAATACATCCGACTTCACTGTGTCACTTTTTTTAAAAGTCTTATCACATTTTTTAAAGGGTTGCTTCTTTCTTATATGTAGACATGGCTGATTATTTGAAAATTTATTTATTTTGCTTTCTTCAGTACAAAGATAACAATTTCCTGTTTCATCCATTTTTAAAATACTTCTTAGTTACCTAGCCTAAGACAGCACTCGTAGCTAATTCAGTGTTTATCTCTTGATAAGCTTTTGCCGAAAGTGAAGACATTGCTTCATATAGATCGTTGAATAAATTATCCTTTAGAGCGCTTCTTCTATTTTTACATGGCTTGCAGATAGCTTTTGATTCATTTCTCTGGTTACTTGTAAACTTGAAATAAATATCTAGAAATATCTTATATTGACATCGGATGTATAGTAGTCGTTCTGTCTAAAACAGATTGTGATGTTAATTTCATTTCAGTATTAAAATTAATGTTCAGTTTGGAGCCTGAAATTTTTTCGTGGAATAACGTTTTCGAACATTTAAAAAGAAGATCAAAAGTTTACTTTCTTTCTTTTAAATGTTTTAGATTTGTAATCATTTAATTCTTTACAATCAGGACTGTGTTAGTTGTCATGGGTTCTTAGTTTTCGAGATTTAATTTTCAGATTTCGATGTGCAAAAAGCTTATTATGCTAAAACATTTGGTTTCACATTGATAGAAACTAAACAATAAAGTATCCCCAAAGTGAAAAAAATAAAACAGAGAGGGAAACATTTTAATCGACACATGCTCATTCTTGAGAATTTCCGGGACCATTAACATTTTTTCTTATGGAGCGTTCAGTGTTAATTTAATTTAAACGTGTTGTTTTAGACTTCAGGTTTTTGATCTAAAGCCTCTGTCTAGTTTCCATTTCGTGGCCAGGTTATCTTAGTATTCATGGTCACGAACTCGTGGAGGTCAGGAGTTCATGCGACATTGTCCCTGAAGACCCGTCGTGTAGACGGGATGAAGGGGTAAAATCTTATGCTTAAAGTATACATTGTTTGGGGAAGTTAGGACATTTATAACCACATCTGGTTAGCTCTCGTCGCTTGACTGTGGAACAAAACGTTACGTTACGTCGCCAATAGCTTTCGTGTTGCTTTGTTGAGTGACCTTTATGAAACACATTTAAACATAAAACCCATTTCTTGTTAAATTTGATGCGTCAATTAATTGTTTGAAATAAAGAAACATTGGGGTCATAACTATGGGATGAAGGCAAATCATTGTTAAGTTTACAATATCCTTTTTGTTCAAATGCACGTGGGGAATAATGCTTAAGTTTTATTATTGATTTCAAAAAATTGTAGGTAATGATGCTTAGGAATTTTGATCTATTTAGTAAGGAATGAGTGAATGTTTATTAACTCTGTACTATGAAGTAACTCAAGGGATAATGGGCATCGAACCTCCTAATTTTAAACCACGGTCATGTGACAAGGACGACACCTCAGCTGGCACCTCCCCGTGCCGCTGGCCGCAGTCACCTAGTGGTCAAATTAACGGACTCGTAATTGGATGTCATGAGTTCGAGACCAAAACCACTTAAAGGGGAACGATGTGTAGGGGAACAATAGACGTTAAATCGGTCGAGAGGTCGAATGTTCTCCATTTAGTGTGTGTGGTTGTTAGTAGAGGGGTCGTCTTCGTCACTTCACCAGGGTTCAAAATGACGAGGTCCGTCGCCAAAAGTCCTTTGTGGCTAAACATTGCGACGTTACTATTAACTTACTCTACCTCTCCGCACTTCCCCACGTTTGAGCCATTTCAGATTTAATGTGCGTCAAGCCCTCTACGTCGCAGGTCTTTTTGGCACTAAGGCTTGAAATCGACAAGCAGGTCACGAATACATGAACATGACCTCTAAGCTTCCACGACAACTGAATTGTATTCATAAATGTATTATTTGTATGTACTTGTATAAATAGGTTATGGTGGCATAGAAAGTAGGGCCCAACTCTGGTATTCTCCTCGTCACTTGACCGTGGCTCAAAATAATGAGTTCCTTCACCATTATCTCTTCTGCATCTTTGAAATGTGGACAATGAACAATCATCAATCAATTCTCAAAGCATATCTGGGATTATTTTCCTGGAAGTAAACTTAAAGATTTATATGCCCCACGTGATGCTTAGAAAATGTATGGCTTAATTTGTATGTTCATTTGAAATGCAACTACTTTTTTTTCTAGTATATCATTTCCATGCTCTATCAATACTAATAATACTAAAAGTTACAAACTTTTAGAATCAATTTCAAAGTTTATTTCGGCTGCACTGCCTGAGAGCCCTCGGTCGCAGACTTGTGCACAATATTGTTCCTGTCAAAGTAGGTATTCGTTTTATTCTGACACTGAATTCCCACAATGTAGAGGGGTAATGAACGTGAAATCGTATAGGGTTTTAAGTCCAGATGCTTGTTTGCTATCAAAGTTTGGACAGTGAAGTGCCAGCTCAGGTGTTGCCCTCGTCATTTAGCTAGAGATCCAATTCAGGTGACACTTCACAAAATGCCATTTGTAAATTTGAAATGTTTAGTTAATAAAAAAATCAATAAATCAATTCAAAATATACTCTATTGGCTTTCATTCCTCGTTTATGTTTAAATTGCGTAATTATTCTGTGAATAATAAATATAGTCGTGTAATAAATATTTTTTATGTGCTACGATAATCATATATTAAAAACCATAGTAATTATTGTACATATATTTTTGTGATTTTTTATGTTAAACACTGCGCCTTAAAAACATGGTTAGATTCATTGATTGCTTCTTAGTGTCACATTTCTATAGAAAAAGAGGGCTAATATCAAATCCCTCGTTATATATAACTATGATCATGTGACGAGAACGACAGCTCAAGTTTTACCGGATTCTTTAAACTTTCTCAACACCACTTTGAGACTAGATGGATTTAACGTACATCAACTCCTCCAGATGGCAGGTCTTAAATATCAACAGGATTCGACAGGAACAATGAGCAAATAATTGACTATTCACGTCACACTGTTCAGCTACACGAGGGCTTCTTCGCTATGAAATTTGTAAATTTGAACCATAGCCACACAACGGACGAGGACGACACCTGAGCCTGCAACCCCTCTCTTAACTACCACACCATGCCAAAGGGAAGACGTTTGAACTCTCGACAGAGTAAAGGTGCATGTCTCCCCTACACGGATGTTCTTCAGCGTAACTAGGATCGAACCCATTACATTTCTGACACGTGTACGTTTCCTTGACAACAAGGATACTGCAGCCACAGGAACAAAGAAGACCGTGTGTTTACTACGATGACCACTCGTTTGTAGCGGCATCAATAAAATGATGGAAATTTCTATGCCACATTAGAAGCTTTGGCCTCCCAACTAGTATGGTGGGTATGACCCTCTGCTTGCAAACGAGTGGGTTAGTGTTCAAATCCCGAGTAAAGCATGGTTGTATCTTCTTCGGGAAAATAAGTCAAACTTTTGCCTGCAATGGACTCTTGTCTCGAATGGAAAGCAGCGCACCCCTTCTGTTATATGCTGAAATCATCATTTGTAATAAATGTCTATATTCTTCTGTGTGTATTGTATGTATATGTTCTTGCAATTGTATTTCATATGTATCCCATTATAAAAAACACACCACAACAATAAGATTAGAAACGTTAATTTAAATAAGGTTAAACACATCCGTACTATTAAGAGAAAACCAGAATACGTTTGTAAATTGTACGAATATATTTTGTAATCATGTATTTGACTTGAGTACTTAATCATCTATTGTTCGCTATTTTTTGCTTTTTTACTTGATTATAATTATTTAGCTGAAATAAATAATTTTTCTATAGCGTTTCATTTGAACGATATATTCTCGGCATTTTTTTTTACTTTATTGTAGTGAGTGTGTGTTCACGATTATTTAGAAACTCGGCAACTGTTCGCGACGAAAATTTTAATTTGGAACCACGGTGAAGTGGCAACGACGACACCTGAGTTGACAACACACTTTCCTAACTTCCGAACCATGTTATCACAGCCACTTACTTTTATTGATGAATGAGTGAATATTATTTTGCACTATTCAGCTACTCGAGGGCATTCGACGAATGAACTCATAATTTTGAACCCTGGTGAAGTAACGACGACGATACTTGAGTTAACACCCTCTCTCCTAACTTCCACACCGTGTAGGGCTGCAATGCACGTTAAATCTGTAGAGAGATAAGACGTCCTCCATTGGAGTGGTGTGGTAGTTTGGAGAGGGGGTGCCAGCACAGGTGTCGTCCACGTCACTTGACCATGGTTCAAAATGATTGGTCCGTCGCCCAAAGCCCTCGTGTAGCTGAACAGTGCGACGTTAATATTCAATCAACCTAACTTCCACACCATGCCAACGGGAAGGACGTATGAGTTTCGACATATTTAACGTGCTGACATGTTCCGCACGACGAGTCTTCAGCGGTGCTAGACCCGAACTTATGACTCACCAGCTACGCCCAGTGCCCCTAAACACCCTCCTTGTAAAGGAACTTATTCCTTCCGTTGGCGTGTTATAAAAGATCGGTGTCGTCTTCATCTCTTGACTATACATCAACAGTACGAGGTCTGCCATCAACGTTATAAAACACTCACTCACCATCGAAACCGTTCACAGAAAAGTCAGTGTAGATGTTTCAAATATTAAATTGTGTAAAGTTAAAAATATTTTGACAAAGCCTTATAATAATGTCACACACAAAATACAATAATATTGGAAAGTTATTTCTTTAAGAGTATTAATTGTTTCACATTAAAAAAAATTTTCCAGTTAGTTCCAAATGAAATAGGTAACTCAAAAATTATAGTAATCACTCATTGATATTATTTATTTATCTTGGTTTCCACATAAATATAATTGTATTTTATTATTTTTACAGAATTTTTCGCCTTATTTATACTTAAAAATATAAACCATTTTCTTTGCAATAACAGATAAAGAAATTGTTGAAGAAAGAGCAAATGAATACTGCCACATATATTCCCGAAATTGGATTGGAATTAGTTATAAATCTGAAAGTAAATTAAATATTTTGAAAAATTAAATATTTTTATTTTTTTTTTTTATTTTCATGTACTGTATTTTCTTTCTCTTCAGACCTAAATGCAACAAAATCTAATAGTCTGTTAACAAATAAATTTGTGATTGAAATTAACTCAGGGTAAGGCTTTGATAAAAAGAAAAAAACAAAATTAAGGTATCCGACTACTTTCGGAACAGTGATTTGGCAAAAGCGTGTAAATTGATAATATTTATGATATTTTGTGTCACTTAGATTAGAAAATGTATATAAAATTGGGTTGGAATAGTTTTTAAATAAAAAAATTTTTTAAATAAATATTTTGAAAAAATTGGAAAATTTGAATGACCCCATTTTAAAAATTCCCCTTTTTTGAAAAATGGGGTTTTTTATATAATAATTTTTTTTGCCTGTATTCGCCCGACCCCTGGAGGCTCAACTAAAATGTTATCCATGTTTTACCGACAAACGGGGGAAGAAATTTTTTAAAAAAAAATGCCGATAATTATTTTTAATGGGTTTTTAACTCTAAAAAAAAATGTGAATTTTTTAAAATTATTTTAACCCCTACGGGTCTGAGCTATAAACAGGTAAAAAAATTAGTACAATGAAATATTTTTTTCAAAAATAGAGGAACAAATTTTTAAAAAAAATTTTTTCTAAGCCCCCCTTTTTGCCAAAATATTGTATTCAAATGTTTCTTTTTTGTCATAATGTCCTTAAAACGATTTTATACATGTATTCTAATCTAAGTGACACTATATATCAAGAAATGTATACATTTATGCACTTTTTCAAAATCATGGTTCCGAACGTAGTCGGATACCTTAAAGTAATCAAATTAAGTGTAATTTTTTTTTTAAAAAAAAAGTAGATATTTGTATGGAACCTAATAAAAGAAATCTTCGATTTCAAATAAATCAATATAGTCTGCCGCAATTCAAACTGAGCACACACCGCTAGAGAGGCGTGATAATTCCACGGGGAAGGGGGGGTATCGAGCATGTTGAAAAGTTGAAAACAAAAGATAATATTAAAAAATAATTAATTTACTGAAATTAAAAAAAAAAATACATTATGACCTAATAAAAAAAATTATCCTTTGCAATGATATAATACACTTATAAATATTTGTCAGTACCACACAGTATATTTTTTAATTAACTTTAGCATTACATAGTTAAGGACAAGTTTTATAACTGCCAGTGATCTCATGGGATCATATATGAATTTATATACAAAAAATCACACTTAACTTGATAATATGTAGGGTGCCACAGTTTTTCAAGTAGGTGCGGGTATGTGATGTATTGAGGGGGGGAAGAAGGAATAGAAAATAAGCAAATCCTCTGAAATAAATAAATCCTTCACAAACACTGTCAAATTCATTTTATTGCATTTCGAGGCCTTCGGAATAATTTTATGGATAGCAGTGCACAGAAAACGTCGTACTTTAGAAAGAGTCTGAGGCAATTAATGCTTTGGCTGAATGAGACGTTTAAATACACCGGTGTCACTTAAGAGGTTAAAGTCGTATCTTATTTTTAGCATTAGAGTATAATATTATTGAATTCTATACATTGTTGTTGTATGGTAGGGCAGCGCGATGAAAATTGGGTTGCAAATATTGAAAGTTTGAGGAGCACTAATATAATCCATTAAACATAAACTATGAAATGGTTTGAAAAAGTTTGTTGATAGCTGTGAAACATGTATCCCTGTTGGAGGGTGTGTAGTTTTGAATAGTTATTGTAAACATATTGCTATAAATTCGGCTTGACACGGCACTGTGAAGAAACACTTTGTCGTTGTTATTATATCCTTCATTTCCTACGTTTGAACTTTATCTCATCAATTATGCTCATAAATTCATATACAATAAAGAAGGAAATATAAAGTTTCCCATTTCACTCTTATACATTATGTATCACAATAATCCCTACTACTCAGTTAATGTGAGTAAAGCTTCATCTTGCTTCTGTCTAAATGCACATGGTTTTGACACTTTATCTGATAGCTTTTTAAAAGTTCTGGGTAGCAAATCTATTTATTACATTTACACTTTCATATAATGCATTATAAGTATAAGAACAAAAAAAAAATTTAATGAAATATCTGTTTATGGAACATGTTATAAAAAATACAAGGTTTCAAAATAACTGGCTTCCATAAAACCTGCCAATCAGCTTTCCTGTAGACAGTTTTAGATGTGTTTATGGAATTGAGAAAACGGAGACGGTTCTATACTGGTACAGATCGGTTTCTACAAAGAAAATAAGTAATATAAAAAAAAATTGTGTCAACTCCTACTTAGATCAACAAAGAAAAATTTTATTTTAGCTACTTCTTATTAAATAGTTACATTTAATATAAATACGTATACACATATGACATAATCACAACATTTAAGTGGTAAGTCATTTTTATTAATTATCATTAAAGTATTGTATTGTCATCCAAAACCATCGTGTGTATAAAATTTCAGTTCAACTGAATGCTTTAAAACGTGAGAAAAAAATCTTTTCAAGTTTTGACACAAGTCGCCAAAAATGATGCCAACGTGGCTGTATTTGGAATTTTTAGAATAATTAGTTAAAATCAATTAATTTTTATTAATTTTTTTATTAATTTACTGCATTGTCATCCAAAATAATCATGTATATAAAATTTCAGCTCAATTGAGCGCTTAAAAATGCATTTTATTAACGATTGAAAATTCCACCAAGACAAATAAATAAATAAAAAGAGTGCGAGCTTTTATAGTAGAGTAGAGTCATGAGAAAGGGCGATATTTCGAAGGAATATTTTATGGTATAGAATCATTGATTTCATTTTGTTAACACTAGGCAAAAGAAAAGAAAGTTTTTTTTTTATTTAGAAAAATATTGGTATCTGAATATATAGTGAGAAAGATTTTGTTATATAAAGTTAAAACATGTCTCCGAAAATAAAGTTAGAATAGAATAGAATGCCTAGGCATTCTATAGAATGACTAAAGCTGTTTAGGCAAAGTATGAAATAAGGTCATGATAAATTCTAATCAATGACGTACATTTCCCAAAAATACAAATGTTATTCTGATAAAATAATGAGAGTGGATTAAAATTATTCAAAATACGTAAAGGAAAAAGAAGATTGTACAAACAAAATTATGTCTTTCTCTTTTTGGGGAAACAAATTTTCAAATAAAAAAAAAGAACTTAAAAATTTTTTAGTTATTACAACATGACTTGAATGGCATTTTGAATTAATTTCACTTCATTTTTCCGCAAAGACCATTCTTATTCCCCCTCAAATTTTTTAATAATTCCTTTTTCCAAATTCTGGAGATGTTTGTCAAATAAAAGGGCTTTTACAAATTTATGTTCATTCAAAAAATTTACAAACTTGTTGAGTAGTGCTCAGTGCCACTGATAATTGAGGGGTGACATAGGTTGTCTACCCCTGCTATAGACCGTGACTCCTTCTCATACACTAAAACATGCTTCTCCATTTTCATGCAGCACAGGAAAAACCAATTTTTGCTGAAAAAGTTTAAGTAAATTGAATATTTTGACACTCCGAACAAACCACTTTTGCAACTTAAAATTTGAGCCAGAGTTCCGTTAAAAGTCTCGTGCCTTGCCACGCAATATTCGATAGGAATCGGAGATGTATTTCATACTTTGCCGGTTTCTCATTAGACATTCTAAAGAATGCCTAGGCAATGTGTGAAATAAGAATCATTTCATACATTGCTGGCTAGTTTTAGGCATTCTATACAATGCGTAGGCATTGTATAGAATGCCGGATTTCATACTTTGCCGGTAACATATATACATATTTATATTAATTGTAACTATTTAATAAAAAGTAGCTAAAATAAAAATTTTCTTTGTTGATCTAAGAAGGAATGGACTTGAAGTTTTTTTTATATTACTTGTTTTAATAAAACAACATGTTATCAAAAGGATCTTATATGATAATATTTGAACTAGTATCTCATTCTGACGTTCTATTCCATGAACATTGAAGGCTTTTAAATAGCTTTAAATTTGCATAAGTTTTCCAATGTTTCATAAGATGCTGCTCGAATGTTTAGCGAAACTGAACTACATAATTTTTATTTCTAAAGAAATCTGATTCCTCCATTTATTTGTTTTCAGTAGTATGTACCACACTATTTATAGTCTAATAAATAATTTATTATTCAAAAGATATAATAAATTATTCTTGCAAAAGCTATTTGTTACTGTCTAGAATATTCAAAGTATTGTATTACTCTAAAATATTTTTCCATCCTTGAACAGTGCTAATTTTCTAATTTTAATTTGATATTTTTTTCACTCTAATGAATGCATCCTACATTATTTGAGAAAAATATACAAACAAGATTCTCACACATTCCGGCGTATTAAAAAAGATTAAGTGAAAAACTCAAAAAGCAATAACAATTTAATTAAACAACTTGTAAGATATTATACAATTAAAAATAACCTCATGCGACTAATAATGTTATAAATTTTCCTTTTTTTGCCCCTTTAAATAAATAAAAAAAATGTTTT